>JAAAKM020001534.1:0-14533 GCA_010016025.2 Alatinidae sp. Z8VKAUB7J3 | reverse complement strand
AGTGAGTGAGTGAGTTAGTGAGTGAAAGAATGAAAGAGTGAGTTAGTGAGTGAGTGAAAGAGTAAGTCAGTTAGTCAGTAATGCCATTGATACTCATTACATTGCAGAAAGATAAACTGGTTATGTTTACCTATGCTATAACATTTTGCCCTCCAAAGCATTTCATCATCAACCAAGCCACACCATCTTTCACAGACCTATATTTCCATCAATATAGATTTAAGTTTAGTATATATTCAGGGCTTTTACTCACAAATACCAAAACTATTAACCTCTTAAATACAGATCCATAAATGTCTTATGGTTTACATAATGTACATCAATAGATAAAACAGCAGAAAAAACAAACTGTTGTATAGTTAATAGCATAAAATAACTTGCAGCCTAGTAAAAACAACTTGCAACTTGCAAAATAATTGTGCAGCCTAGAACTCAAGACAACTAATGGCTCACAAATAGAGGCATATAACCCATAACTAATCTATTACTTCAACATTCCTAGTAGAAATAAGATCTGGTTCCTGCTTATGCCCCTAGCCAGGGGTTTGACTACTCCATTTTTAAAAAATGGGGAGAAGAATACTCAGATTTCTTACTCAGATTAGCTTAACATCTGTCTGTAAGACCATACTGTGACACATGGAGTCATGTTTAATTTTCTTAAAAGATTTATCAATAGTTGTCATTTGCGCATTGCATGTGACAAGGTGATTCATTAAACTCAGTAAGTGATATTTGGAAAGCAATTATACTTCACATCTAATGTACCTGAGATTTCAAACATACAAGTATTACCTAACACAGGACACACCATTCAATGTATGAAGGGACTCCTTAGAATAAGTGGAAATGGCACCCAACAGCTGCGTATATAACATGTGCAAAGACCACAACCCATGATGTTTGTAATTGCTGACAAATCATTCAGGCAGCAGCCATAATGCTGCATGTGTAATATATAGTAACTTTACTGTCATACCTTAGATGCAGCAAGAAGACTTCCTATGTCTAAAACCCCAAATATCTTTTGAAGTACACTGTCACTCAGTCTGTTGATGTCATACCTCTCCTTCATCCTACAATCAGATATATAACTTTGAATAAATCTTATTTTAACATTGTTGAAATAAGATCAAACTCACTATAGTCAAGTGGATAGTGTAATGTAGTGAGTCAGCATTCTGGAAAGTTCCAGATGCCTCACATAATAGTGTAAGTTTCAATTTGTCAGCTATATACGAATGATGTAATCTACCTAAAGTGTAATCTGTAAACAAATAAATACCTGTAAAGGAAAGTTGATCCCTCAGTCAGAAATCAGATGAATAAGTGAAAGTGCTGTCTCGTTATTACTCGATACTTCGTCACTGGACTTCTATGCACTTAGGTATAGCGTTTTCCAGTAGAGATATAACAGATAGTTCACTTACCTTTTTTCTAGAGGAAAGGGACAGGGTGTAACACCCTGGAGGGCTATGTATCATTTCATGAATGGCATCTTGTCTTAGCTTTTGTTTAACTTAGCTTAACTTTTGCAGGAGAAAAGAGCATAGCAGAAGGCCTCATAAACCAGACAAGTCCACTTTGGCAAATTATCCACACCATAGGCTTTCTAGCCTTTTGGGAGTCTAAATTGCACCTCCATATTATAATTTTCCCCCAATTGTTTAGTCCCCCAGTTGGTACTACTGTATCTACCTTTCAAAAAATTTTGTCATCACCTTAATTGCCAAAAAAATTAAACAAAAACAAATGCATTGATGACATCATTAGGATCACAGCCATCAAGAGCCAATGAGAGCCCCAGGGTGAAAAAGATATGCTAAAGGTTTTCATAGAGCCATAAACAACAACCATTTTTGTGCCTTCATCTTTACTGGCCCCTCTCTATGGCTTGAGGCCAAGGAAAGATACCTTTTCTGATTGCCTCTCTTGGTTACAATGGTTAGGATGTTCTGTGTGAAAGCTCAAATTGCAAGGAGTTGGGGTTCTTTCAAAGTATTACCTGTCACTGCTGACTTGATATGGTAAAATTAAGGTAACTCAATATCTACTGTGCATACAACATCAAGGTTATATATACAGTAAAAGTTTTGTTGTTTTTTTATCTGATACTGGCCTAAACCTGCAAGGTATCAAGTTCCAGGATACATATGGAGTGAAGTGCCGTTCCCAAGGGTACAGCATCAGTTTGACTGTGATTCAAACCCACAGACATTTTGACGTAAGTTCAGTCCCCTGACCACTGTGCCACAATGCCTCTAAAATAGTAGAAATGACATATATATGATATATATGAACTAACCTCTCATTCACACATTCTCCAAAATACTTCAGCTCTTCAGTTGTACATTGCAGGCATATTTCCAGAATACATTCACCTTTCTCTGCATTTGACCAGTATGGAAATATCTAAGTATATATAAAAAGAAGAAAGCTTCAAAACTTATACACAACTCAAAACCTTTGCTATTATTCTTGAAGAAATTACCTCAGTATTATACCTAACAACTTGCCAAAATCTTTTACTCGAGATACTTGCAGTAAATATTACCTATGTAGGTCCTATACATATCAACCACATGAAATCAGAATCTTAGAAAAACTTAACAGAACAAGAAAATCATTTCTCTTGTTCTCAAAACCTAAATACGTTTGCAAAAAATATTTATACAAACCTTCCATAGTTCATCAGCATCACTCTTAAAAGCCTCTAGTAATTTTGACTTGGATGGTTTAATCAATGTATTACTCTCTACAGATGGTAGCCACCATTGTCTGTTTTTAACAGTGTGTACATTGATTTTCTTTTCAATCTTTGAAGCCATAAAAGGGCCCAATTTTGTTAGTTTCCTGTCATTGATAGGAGGTAACAACTCCCTTGATGTCACTGAGGCATCTGTGTTAACAATCTTGTGAGAATGGATTTCCACAACACTAAATGGACTTTGGGTATCCGAATTCAGTTGATCTTTTGCACTTAATGGAGTAGGGGTAGGAGAACAGGACTTAATGTTTTGTAACAGCAACCTTCTCTGACTAAGAGGAGTTGGTGGCAAACTGGATGAACAATCAGAGCAAAAGTCTATATGCTTAATCATATCCTCTGTAGCTGCCTGCTTGATATGCTCTTTGCAGATGTCAGTTGGATCATGGATATCATTTGGCAAAAATTCCCCTTTTTTGACGGTATTGCTAATATCATCACATACAGTGTTGTCTTCTGGCTTATTAACTGGTATTGCCCGCTCATTTAAATCTGGTGATTCCTCAGCGTTATTCTCTTTGTTTGGCGGCTCTTCATCGGTTCTCTTGTCCTCCTTTTCAAAAGGCTCAGATTCACTGACCAACCCCACCTCCTCAGTTTGCTCAATTCCCTGCACCTCATCGCCACTTTGCAATGGCGGCTCATTAATTTCATCTTGCTTCCGTTGTTTGTCATTAATATCGTCATTCTTAGGTTCAGTTTCTGTAGTCTCTGCTTTGATTATGGCTTTCTTTTTCCTGCTGCTTTTCCCCGATTTTCTAGTTTTTCGTTTCTTGTGTATCATAGGGAGAAAAGCGGTCATTAAAACTCTGAGCAGTTCTTTAGGGCACCTTGCTGTTATCCCACAAAGTATTGTCCTTCGTTGCCAATCTCCCCATTTGTCAAATTTTGCAATAAATGTCTTTACAAATATTTTCTTGTCTGGAGAAGCATGGAAAAGTCGAAGATACCTACTACCACTGAAGCCAGTATCCTCTGCTTCTGCTTTCGAATGCGCTTTGCCTTTCTTTAATACACGCACAACAGCTTTACTTTTTAGCATCCTTAAGATAGGCCTTTTGAGAAGTCGTATAAGTAAACTTTAAGCTAGAAATCCCATCACAGTGCTAGTGTGTTCCAATTCCACTGTAGATCTCCATGCTGCGGTGTTGTCTAATAGCAGCCATATTTGTGGACAGTCATGGTAACTGCCTCTCGTTCGAGACAATATCGAAATTCTCGTGAAAGCCTCGCTTAAGACACTCAACGAGGACAGTGCACATAAATTACGAACACCGACCGAGGATACCTTTGTTTATGCAGATGATAAACAAACGTGGTTGCCTGCATGGTACCTTCAAAAAGGTAGTTGGCTGGGGTGAGATGGGTGATACAAGTATTTTTTATAAAATACTTATTACTTGAAAGGTTTTGCAGTAGAGGGATCGCAAAGAACTTAAAGAACGTTACAAAGTTATCTTTGGAAATAGATGAAGGTAAATGAGACACAATGGATAAGAATAATAACAATAATCGATGGAATATCATAATTACACAGTTATTTAATTAATAAAATGTGTAAGTCAGCATGGCAACACATAACATCCATAGATTTCGTCGATAAATTTGAAAAATTTGCTTATCATTCTATATATGCAAGACATTTTTGAGTATTCGCAGTGAAGTTAATAGTCTTTAATCGAGCAAAACCTTACCACATCCATGGTCATAAACGTTTCCTGACCCCTATCGTTTCCTGTGCTCAAAAAGAAATTGTGACTCGTGACCCTTATAAACTCACTTTCAAGTGTCCGGTTGGAGCTCTGCAGAAATTTCCGGAAGGGCGGGGGGGGGAGCGGACTCATATAGGTGTGGCTCAAAAATGTGTGTGTACGTATACAGCTATAACTCTCCTTAGCGCTGGAAGGTTACAAATTGGCAATAAATTGGAATAGTTTCAAATGAAAGGACTTCACATCTCTAGTGTACATACTATTAGAAGGGGGAGAGTATGCATTTGAGAGCATTGCACAGCGACTCACTCTTTGAACCGAACCATGCAAACTCCGCGACGCGTTGTCGAGAAAATCGCCAGGACCTACCCACCCTTTTACCGCTAAGCACTTATTAAATGCCCACTAAAATGTTTACTAACAGAAAGAAATGGACCCCCATTTACACTAATTGTCTTCATGGTGACGCATATTTTTAGCTTTAAGCTAAAAAGTGCGTTACTTTTGTCAACAATCTTAGATAAACATATCAAGATCATTTTCACTAATTAGTTCTATCCCCTGCCGACTTCGGGGAACTTCTTAATGATCGGTATGCTTAGTCATTGGTGTTTGTATGGGGGCGCTCTTGAGCAAAACATTCGATAACATATCATGTCGAGTCGTAAATTTATCCCTCCTCCGTAATCTCATCACTATTGCCCGTCTTCCTACAGCGGTCCCTCGATTGTCCCCAAAGTACTTAGGGGTGCAGTAACACCATAGAGTAATTAATTACTCTATGAGTAACACCCACCTTGGGAACCACTGCTTCTAGCGTAGCAAGCTGGCCAATCCATTTGTATCAGAACTACTGGGGTATCTCATAATAACTCATATCAGGTGAGCACAGAAATCCCGTCGAGGGGGAGCTCAGGGAGGGCTGAGCCCCCTTATTATAAATTTGAAAAATCCTGGGGTATGAGCTCCCCTTTCAGCATTTAGTTTTCGGTAAATGTTACTAAAAATTTTATTCATTTTGTGAATTGTTTGATAAAGGTTATTGTGATATTTGGTTGAATATTTTCAGCAGTATGAGTATTTGCACTTAATTCAAAATTATATCTTGCATAGCTGCGTAGAGGAAAATAATAGTGGGCGGGGCATTTGCTTGCTCATCACACAGCCCCTTCCCCCTTTAATTTTTAGGACGGCACCTCCAAATGAGCAGTGGGTGAGGACTCCTACTGTCTGCAGGATTACGTCTTCGGAAGAAAATAGTTTATTAATTCATTGAAAGAAACTTCCACTGGCGCAAACTTTGCAGTGTTGGCCTTTTAAGGGGGAGGAACGCGTGGTAATTACCAGCAGATTTGATTATTCTGTCACACCGAATAAATAAGCAACACCTTGCTAGTCCACACTAAAATGCAAAGGAAATGAATGAAAAATGTTCTACTTAATAAGGTTATCCTAGGATGCTGACTGCTGCAACCACCGGCCATTCAATCTGGGAAAACGCGCTGACACCAAAATAGGACTGCTCCTGATACCACGCATTCATTGGAACTTCCAAGCTAACGGCGGCTTCCAAAGATAGTGTCAACAAAACAAACATTGCAAGCAATTAGCAAATCCAGGCACTTTGTTACTCAACGTTTACCAGCATCCCACTTGTTTTACAATTGCTATCACGCGATCCAGACATGTAAGAAGACGGTACACTTCAAATGACCTTTCAAACAAAAGAGTGTACTGTAATTATTGCGAAATGATTTGACACGTAGGAGGTGTTAGACTTCGCACGCAAACAAAAGCTTTGCTGGAGTATTTACTGCCTCAAGTAGTTTCGTCTGCAGGCAGGCGAAGGAGGAGAAACCTTTTTTGCGTAAAAACGAAGATACAGCAATTTTACCACGGAAAGAACGGACCCTGGGGGAAGGCCCCACTGCTTATGAGGGGGCTGCACTGAGAAATTGCTTTTATACCTCAATATTCTCTGTCAAGCTTTTTTTTATTATGCTGTGAATTGGAAATAAATTAATCCTACAGCAATCTCAATGACGACCCCCCCCCCGGGGAAACCCTTTTCCCTTTTGGAAAGAACCGACCCCGGGGAAAGGCCTCACTGCTTATCAGGGGGCTGCACTGAGAGATTGCACTGAGAAATTGCAAATTTACAACAAAACAAACAAGGCAGAAAATTCTGAGAGACACGAGGGAAGAAGAGCGCCGAAAGAGAGGCGGAAGGGGTGGCCTCCTTCGTTTGTTCCCCCCTTCTCTGCCTTGCCGTTCCTCTCAGCGTGTCATTTGGCATCATCCACCAGACAGATCAACAACTACAGTGAAGTTGTATTCCTACTTGTCGTGGGTTATCCTGCGGTTTCAAATATTGTTGTAAATGTTATCATTTCATATCGTCATGGGTGGTATTTGGTAATTACCATAAAAAGAGATTTCCATCCAAAACGATAGGATTTCTTTGGAATTTCTGTTAGAATCGCTATCTTATGTGTGCCAAATTTAATTCGGAGTTCTTTACCTAGTGGGTTGACCCCAAGTTTTAACTTATGATCGAATCAACATAAACGAATACCCAACTCACGACTGTCATGTCCGGCGGCCAATACCAGGAGCTAAAAACAATTTCCGTATGGTCAACTGATAGTCTTTTACAGCCTACTCCCAAGTGGGCAAGCTTCAACCTCTCCTGTGTCTATTTTCATGGATAATATGACCTTGCAGTCCATGCTTTCATGTCTGTATCCGACATCTCGTTTTGACCTTGTGACCTTCTCGTGTGACCTGAACTTACTTCAATTACGTACAATTGCAATTACAGAGAACATTGCAGCTGATTTTACCATAAGAAAGGACACAATTTAAGAACAGCGTAACAAAGGGATATGATATTAGGAGAGGTAAACATGTTATTACAGCATATACGAACACAACAATGTTTAAAATTGATTTAACTTGCACACAAGCTGATTACTTAAGGCATGGTCGCATTAAGCCTGAGGATGGGGGCGAGGCCCGCTTGAAAGAGACGCCCCCTTTCGAACTGCTGGAACTGCATACACCATAAAATATTCAGCTATATGTTAATAGGGCAATTGTATGTCGGAAATACTGAACAGGGGCTATTCTTCCGATTTGAAATGAACCCAGCTTGTATTTAGGAATTTATCTACACAGACGGAAAATTCCGTTACCATTACATAATTATTCATGAAAATGTTAAAAATGCTCAATTTTTTAGAACTAAAGTAATGTATATCAGCAGGCCTATAAATTCTATGGTTTATAAATTCTCTAGGAAACGAAGTCCAACTTACTAGGAGTGCAAAAACAGAAGGATGGCCGAAAGAAACTAATAATCTAGTATTCTTGGGTGGCACCATCTACGTTCTGTGTTGCTGTTCCATGGACTCTGTATGAGCAGGGTCTTCATACATTGACTTTGGTATGAGTATTACGCCACAGACGACACTGATGCTCAAAGAGTCAAGTAAAAGATGCGATCATTACAGCAGATAAAGATGGATCTAAGCTTAAAGTACAATAGGAATTAAATAATTGTGTCGCTTGCCTAAAGTTTAGACTGGTCCAGAAGTTAGACAAGTAATATAAAAATTTTACTCGATAGGGTGAAAGCGTCGACATGGCTGGCTTGAAACTGAAAATAATGGCTGACACTTGTCGTTTGCAGACAACGTGGCTCGCCTTTTCAGGCCAGTCATGCCCGACGAGTTCAAACTGTAAACAATTTATTGCTGGGAGGCTCATTATTAGAAAAAAGATGCGGTCAACACAACTTTCTGTACCTATGTAGTGTTGAGAGATTAGGCCACGTATCGCAAATAGGGCTATTCTTAACCCGTAGTTGTGACAAGCCCGAAGCTGACGGGAGCGAGTGGGATGCCTCTTCTTGTAAAAATATTTCAGTCCCCCCAAATATAGCATGCAAAATATTTACATACATGTAAAGAATATCTCCCATCTGCAAGCACAGACTACTACTTTCGCATTTTGTTTTTTATACTAAATAGCCCACGCCATAAGAAGACAATAATTTGTTTCTTCCTGTCTCTTACTTAGATATGGTATCTATAAAATAAACTCAAGAGAAATAGTCTTGCAATCTTTTTGCAATTTTTTTTGCAAGATTTGGGCGACGAAACGCATTATAGCGGTAACACTATATTTTGGGCCTTTTTATAAGAAATACTTCTTTGAAAAATAACAATGTTTAGCAGTTAGTTGGCAGCATGGATTACTTGGAAAAGTTCCCTTCAAGCCCAAGAGTTTCCATAAAGTAACCTCGTATTATGTTTTGAGCGCAGGGTAAACCACTTCCGAGAAATCTCGAATACCTTCGTCGGTTATTCTATTGTGTTGAAAAGTACTGAGGAAATCCTATTGATTTAGCAAAAATCTCGTAGGCTTCTTAAATTAACTCGTTTACTCCTCAGGTTTGAGCTCCCATATAGACGACAGTGACTAGGTATTTCAAATAATATGCATCGCTGTTCAAATGGAGAGTCTACCAAAAGCATGATCAGGCAGCTACACAATGGATTATGAAACTTAAACACCCCTTTCAGTAATATGTACACGATTTCTAAAAAATTGACTTAGGTTTAGGGATACATCTCGAGTTGCTTTATTTTCAAACTCCAACTAGTACTGAAGTTGTTTTACTTGTTTTTTATTGTCTGTGGAAGCGTGATGGTTTTGAACATAAAATAAAGACGGCTGTGACACTCATCTCCAAAAAATACCTTTTTTGAGATCAGTGGGTCTGTGACCATAAAGTATCGTTGAATATTTCACTATTTACGGGTCGTCTAAGTCAGACGGTGGGCCTTAAGTATCTTCAGTGGGTGTAGGTATTTTACTTACAAAATTTGCTGTACATTGCTGTACAAAAATGTAAACAATTAAAATTTACAAAAGCGTTTCAAACCTAGCAAAAAGTTCGGTTCTGGAGTTGCTTATAATTTCTTTTGCTTAAAAAGTTTACTCCCACGAAAACAGTTTCTCATAAAACTTCTTGGATATTAAACTTCAGGAAAACTTTTCTTATTTGTAGTAGTAAGTGTATAGGGGAGTGTGTGTGTGTGTGTGTGTGGGGGGGGGGGGGTGATGTAGGGGTTGTTTATTAAGAGATAGTGGGGATTACGCTGAGTCCCTCATACAATAGGGTTTTACTATCCTTGACACCGTGCTATTTAGACTTAAAAGAAAAAGTTACCATAGGTTTCATATTGACAAAAGCAAGCAAATCGTTTACCGGCCGTTCGTACCACCGAAGCCACAACTTTGCTTAATTGATTGTGCTACCACATAGACTGTTTCGTAGCTTCTGAACGCTATGGTAGTCGAAGTGAGTGTGCCCAGTCCTATTGTGTCTCCATACTGCCTAGTTTTCAAATTCGCGGAGACGAATAATTTCCCTCTACAAAGTCACCATTGTAGTATTCGTAACCACAAAACATTTCCAGAACTGGAAACGAGAGGGAAATCAACAGCCTCACTTTAGAAGATAACAACTAACCTGTGTGAAACTGTATAGTTTAATTTTGTAAGTGTTTGTCCTTAGGAATCTTCCTTTATACATCCAGCCAAGAAAGTTTACAGAACTATATGCTCTTCCCAAAATATGAGTACTTAGTCGATAGAAATCAATTACTCGCTCTTAGAACGCAGAAGCCACAGGTTGTGTCTCTTTCGTGCAAACGTGACAGAATATAAAAGCCTGCATGCATGGCTAGAGGCTGCTGCGAGTTATTTATCTTATGCGCTTACCTCATACCTCAACAGCTGGCACGTGGTATGGAGAGCTTCTGAGAATGCATGAGATACTCAAATATACCTTCAGCAGCGAACGTCAGCTCCTATTTCAAGAGTATGATGCAACATCATCTTATATAATATGGTATTCCAAACATCATTTGTGAGTCATAAATTATTTAACAGTAAAATTCCATAGTTAATCATCACCATAATTGATCAGTCCATCGTGATTCAAAACTCTTTATTGTCTAATCTCTTAAAAGCGGATTGACGACGACATTCCCTTTTTCAAAGCACATGCCTAAAACGAAAGTCAGTATTGTTTGGGAAAAGCAAGGAAAGTTTTGGTATTATGCAAATGACATTCTAAGTTCGATAGAAAGGCGAATCTACTGTGTTTATTGATGCCACTCGGTCCCCTATGTCTTTGGATAAATGGTATCATTATATTACACAAATTTTCTGTATAAGCAACTCGCTTATAAGCAAATGTGCTCGGTTTTGAAAATTTATTAAGCAACTCTAGTACTAGTGGCATTATCCCAACTTCGCATTTAAGCAACAAACAACCCACAAATTCCTACTTTTAATGGCAGAAAATGCTTAGATTTCACGAAGTTATGAACTGTTGATTATATCTTCCTATGGCAAATATCTTTTTACTTGCAAGAAGAAAACTTTATTACAATTTAACTTTAACAGGTCATTTTTATTCTGCTTTTCGGCTTTCATATCCTTAGGAGTATGGTACAGGAATCTGTAATTTAAGCAAACAATTAAGCAACTTCAGTACTAATTTAAATTCAGCAATCTTACTTCTAGCCAAAATCCTAAGTTGCTTATGAAAAAAATGTATGTAATAAAAGGTATATATAGGAACAACGGGATAACTGAGGGGGCCGACACAGGTACGATAACGTTACCACGCTGAATAACGAGAACAATACTACCGGAAAAGTAATTTGCAAACTTATCGATCGGTACTGAAATCCTCTAGTCTTTTTGCTTCATTATTTGTAGATGCACATATTTTTTACACTAGCAAGATTGAAGTTTCGAAATAATTCTGTATCGAAAACTGGTGTGCTATATGGATAGTCTATAGTGCAAAATGCTCTGTTTACAGGATGAAAAAAATAGCAGTCCGTTACAATACAATTGAAACGTGTGCTAACCTGCTTAAGGGAAATATAGACGACATTCTTTTTGAAAGTCTTTAAGAAGTCCTACGTTTGATAGAGTGTGCCGTAGACAGGGTTTCGGTACTTTAAAGAGGTTAGGTGTACGCATAGGGTTGTAAACATACATTAAACTCACTTCAGGGAGGCTTCTGCTGTCAACAACTGCACACCCCTTTCCTAAGTCTGCACTAACAGTGAGTTTCTTGCTATGGAGCTGTGTCAGACAGGGTTTTCTGCTGGGTTGATCTATTGATTACGATTTGAGGCACTACTATGATAAGGGCCAACTGCATTCGTCACGTTTCAACTAAAATGGCAACTAAGAGTTTAAGCAAATTCTTAGGCACTACCTAAAATATGCAATTTTTGCGTTTAATCGTATCACAAAATGAGGATGTAAATGCTGTGTTACAGTTTTTTAAATGGAATTCAAAGATCGATAGGGACACGGGCTGCCATTGGCCTATTTATTTCTCTGTCCCGGACAACTGTGCTATTTCAATTGGAAGTTGAAGAGTAATTTGTGCACTTTTATCCTTTTTACCATACTACTTCGAGACTGCCTGAATGGAGCATCGCCCTCTACTTTCGCATACTACGAACGAGAAGAAGTACCTTAAGTATAACCCCGATATTTGAAACTCTTATAAACTCGACTTGTTTTTTCATTCCCCTTGAACTTTCTCTAAGACTGTCTCTAATGAAACCCAGATAACTCAAACACGTACTAACTCTAACATTCGTTTGCTCCAACCGTTTCTATGTATTTGTAATGAGTGTCCTTTCTGAGTATACGGCAGCTCCGGGTAAACTCGCAGGCAGAGCTTGCAGTATATCCATAAAATTTGAATTCTGTGGTTTACATTGCTCGAGAGTGTGGTTCCACAATGAGAGTATTTTACAGAACTTAAGAAATTTACTACTACACAAACTATACATTAAGACTCTTTGAACTACTTTGACTCGATATAACAATTAATCTCCTGCTCGTAACATCTTCGCCTTTATTTCTGATTAACTGCTTTCATACTAATTACATACAAAAAACGCGGGCCTCGTTTTGAGGTATGACCATATACGGAATTTTCTAACATACATTAACAATAGTCTATTTCTGAGGCCTATGACAGCAATCATTCAAATCCACTTCACAACGCATCGAGAGAATCAACTAAACAGTCTGTTGTAGCTAATAGGAGAACAGATTGATAGAGGAAGTGCAAAGAGACTGGTTAGGAAAGAGCAGGACTTGCCTTAGTTAGATCATCTTCGAATTTGATTGGTTTAATATACATCACCATGATATAAGTGCCTCGTTTTCAATACACTTTGCGTTGTCGAGAGTATAATGTAGATACAAAAATTGCAGAGAAACTTATTTGATACTGAGAAAAGGTAATCTTGGTGTAAAGAATAGAAGCGAGTATCCTCACGTTGGGTGACTTAAGGGACCTCGAAGGTCTCCATGCAGAGCGGACCATTTATTACAGAATTTAGATGTGACGACAATCAAAAGGCAACGAGGAATTGGTTTTTAGAAAAAAATGCATGTATATTCCACAACTTCAAAACAGTTCCTTCTTATTGTCATCAACAACAGGATGATAAGAGAATTGCTTTCTAACATATTCTGGTTAGTTGTTTCCTGCCAGGTAACATTTTTACGGTCATGTGCAGACCTGACATTGACGTGGGTTGATATATTTCTGACATAAAGCTGTAGTTAACGGCGCGTGGAAGAAGGTAGTCGAAGGTTAACTTCTGACGTCTTTTCCTAATCTCTCCGTAGGCGTTGTAACAGAGTCTTTAGTTTGCAGAAAATATCAAAATTGGTATTAAAGATAAGGAGTATAGAATTTTATATAGGAAGATTTTTCTTCTTAGCTTCGATTTCCGCAAGATGTCCTTCATCCCTCATAATAAAGTCATGATATCTCTGATTTAAATAGATGTTATTCCTCTTAAAGGAACCACAGGATCAATTTCCCACAAGTACCTCTAAGTATAATCCAAATAGCAAATTAGGGACCTGCAGAAGATATCTGCAAGCCTGTCCTTAAGTTGGGACTTTTTTATCGAAGATAAACAAGCAAACAAATGATCGATTCCAAAGGTTTGCTTCATTTTACAAACCTTGCAGAAGTAAGAAATTTAATTTATAGCAGTTAGACGATTACGTTGCAGAAAGAGATTTCGGGACATTTGTTAAAAAGACCAAATACTCTTTTCACGTGACAGTATTTTTTCTAAGGACATAGATTCTTGTATTACAGGGTCTTCTTGGATTTTATAGAAACAAGATAAGTAGGCCTACTCGTAGGCAAATATTAGGACCTACATAGTTTACGCTACTAGGAGCCGCATATAATCAAGGCAAGGGCTGAACTCCATTCACAATTCCAAAGAGAACCTCTTTGTACTTGCAATACCTTACTTTCTAGGTCCTCAACTTCAGTACTCAATCTTCTATAACTTTCTTAATGCGTGTTCACAAGAAAAGGATATACGGAAACGTTCTGCTGTGACAGCAGTGCTACAGAGAGTTTCGGGGCAAATCCCTTGCGGACGGTCTTTGAATTCAATGTTTTCCATTGGGGTTTGATGTCGTAATCGGCCTTTGAGGAACGAAATTCAAGCATGCAAAAGAAGAGTGAAAGTTTAAGTCGTTTACTCTTTTCTGTGATATCGTGAACATCTAAACAATTGAAATTTCCTTGAAATTCAAAAAGTAAGAAAATCGGTCACCGCACACTTTCTTGTGCAACAAGAATCAAGCACTGGACTTTTTTAACTTTTGGGAGACCGGTGTACCAGTTGCTTATACACGACCTTCTAATTTAAAATAAGTGGAATTTTTTCTGTGGTGGCTACTTTTAAAGGAATTCTATAGTGTATTTCGCCATTTGTTTTTTTATACCTTCCATTTCTTCTTTTTTGCAATACTTACTGCCGATGTGAGGATATTGTTAGAGGACACCTCGTGTGTTATGTAATTTTACCGTATTGGGGTATTCAATGTTTGGTTACCCCAGCTGTGTCTGATTGACTAATATACTGTGGGTGGCGATCAGCTCACTTCTCTCTGACTCGCCAAT
>JAAAKM020001533.1:0-12711 GCA_010016025.2 Alatinidae sp. Z8VKAUB7J3 | reverse complement strand
AATCCAATAAACACAAAACAAAACGAAAATAGAAGTATAAAGTGTGGTTTGTCTTTTACGTTTCGTCTCCAACTGTTAAAACCACTTCCCCTTTCTTAAGGACAGCACTTTTAAAGAAGTCGCTAAAACAATACATTCTTTCTTATTTCTATAGACACAAGTAACAAAAAGAGCAAAAGAAAATAACAGAGATATAAATTTTAATGCAAATCAAATCTGTTATCAGAGTAACTCAAATAACACAGTTTAGGAAACCTACACTGTTTAACGTATCATTATATTATATTAAAACGTAGCTAAAGGCGTACCTACAGTTTCAAAATGTAACACTGCAAGAAAAACCGTCATAGCTCGTTAATAGCCTTGAGAATTTTGCTTCATTTCTTTCTAGAATTAGGCACAAATTTGGCGCTGAAGCTGTACTATTGCTTAGACAATAGAGTAGTAGAAACATAACTGCGAGCTGACCCTAAATCATCACAGGATGAATTAGATAAAGACATTAACTTTTTTATTTGTAATGGAAACATAATTTCACGGAACAAGATTTGAATGAATTTGACATGATAAAGAGCAATTTTAGCGTTCTTTTTTGAGAAGTTTGGTAGATAATTATCATTAAGACATTAATACCTTTACACTGTGTTGTTGCTTAGTGGTAGAAATTTGAATATTTCCTTCGGGTAACAGATTCATTTTGCTAAACGTTTTTGCCAGACACTGATCACAGCGGTCGTATGGAGTAAACTGAGAACATTTTTACGTTGGATTTCTTACGAGAAGACTGATACACATCGTGGAAAATAACAGTCAAGAGGAACACCTTTTTCTGTCACTAGTTTTATAAAAAAAGGCGTAAATTGTCAACAAATGCCTTTCGTCGACAGAGTGCCGGCTTCTTTGTTTTGATAAATTCGGCTTCTAAACCGGCAAGATAAAAAGGAGATCGGGTTAAAGCGAAAACCCTAAAAGAATACTCTAGATAGTTGTCTGCACATACGGGTTTCATACTCACTGGTTTATCTGAAAAAGTCAGCTGCTTGCTCTGTGACACCAAGATTCATATGTATTGCGACCTAACAGTAAATTGTTGCATCAGTGGGTTTGAGGCGACTTGTCTCTTGAGACTCCTGTTATTGTAGTTTTGTTCCCAGACTAAGAGCTTAATGCTAGTCCAATCCTAAATATCAGTCAATGATGCACTCGCTTGTCTTATCCGACAGCTTTCATCTTTTGTAATTCCCTCGGCCACTTTGCATCACAGGATTATTTCTACTCGTTACTTGTCCAAAGTAATCCAACTTCTTATGACAAATGATGTAAATGCTTTTGTACGTGAAATGTTTGGTCAGACTTAAAGTGGCGTTATATATGAAGCTGGCGTTCCTGTTTTTTTATGGACTTCCGTGTAAATTCTTTTCTGAGACAAGAAAATTCTTGGTCAGATTTACTGTACATTTTTATTGAAGGAGGATCTTTCTACTTGTTGAACTCGTTAAAAAAGGTTTGTCCTTTACAGTATTGCTTACAACACGTTGCTATATGTTGTAAAAAAATCGTTTATTTTCTAAGCCCCCGATGCCTATAATGTCCACGATAGCCATTATCTTCAGTAATAGATATTTTGACCGAAAGTGTCCGAGTTCAAGTATACTTAACTAGCAAATATATATGACAAGACTGTCTCCCTGAGCAATTTAAACTTTGACACACGAAAGAGTAAAGCAATATACGAAGTCAGTGTACCGTTGCCAAATACCAAAATATATTACTTATTTATTTAAAGAGTGACGGATATGCAAGTGTAGAAACCATCAATAAACATTTCTCACCAAGAAGGTAAACTTCGACCTCGCATAATGTCAATGCTTCAACTGATGGTAAGTATATAAAGACGTAGCGCCCTTTGATTGGTGTTTTGCATTCAAAGGTTCTGGTAATTCCTTCTGGCACACTCAGATCTGATGCACATCTACAATGAAGATAAAATACAGAATATAGTAATGCCAGGGGACCATATGTATTGCTGCCCAAGCAGAGCGCAAAATCGTCAACATGTCGCAAACATAACACCATAGTGGATCTCCTACTTACAGAAGTTACAACTATTCGGTCCTTTGGTAACACACAAAGACAAGTGCTTCAGCTTCTCAGTGCACGTCATCTTGGTTCCGAGGCATAGACAAACCCAAATCTCTACATTTTAAACTTGTGCCCTTGCACTGCAAAACTAAAGTATAGCATATAGTAAAGCAAAATCCAATAATCAATTCTCGCTTTGACTCTGGTGTAAGCTTTTGCGCCATTAAGAGTAATAAGAACAACTGAAATTCAAAGTTATACATTGACTATAGTGATTATGGGCTTCACAAATTGCTTTCTATAGTAACTGCATATTAAATTCTAAACATAAAATACATAATAATTGGGTGTTCTTGTTGTAGGCGGTCGCTAAGAACCAGAGAAAAAATAGTTAAATCAAAACGTTAAGTTCTCCGTATATCAGACCATAAAGTATCAGTGCAGCGCACTATCTCAACTCATTCGCAAACTTAACTTCACTTCCCATCACGCTACTTTAGTACTTCACTTAACGTCGGCAAATGTACAAGACGGAAACAGCTACTTAAATGTTAAATATTTTGATCTTAAAAGTTTAATAGAAGCAAGGGACCTATAGAAGAGTAAAAGGTAAATGTATACAATAGTAATACTGATCAAAGGTTGTCACTAAACTGTTAACAAAAGGATTTAAAAATAGCCAACAGAGTCATTACCTAAAACACCTGGAAACCTAAAACTAATTAACTATAAATATACTAATAAATATAACAAG
This sequence comes from Alatinidae sp. Z8VKAUB7J3, assembly GCA_010016025.2. Lineage (NCBI taxonomy): Eukaryota > Metazoa > Cnidaria > Cubozoa > Carybdeida > Alatinidae > Alatinidae sp. Z8VKAUB7J3. Next base: position 9,875 of record JAAAKM020001533.1, on the reverse strand, counting down.
AAGGAGTTAGGTAATAATATGCTTTGATGTCACGACAGTTGCAGCTCCCTCATAAGTGAAGCACTGGGCCACTCTATATTTAAGTCTGCTCTACTCTTGTTCATGACCACTACTGAGTAAAAGAAGCATTTGATTGCTTGGTTTGCATTGTAACCTAATAAAAGTTCTTGGATCAGCTGAAGTTTTTAACAATCCATTAATCTTTGTTTATCTTATAGATCCTTGTACGATTACCTGAAACTGTTGTTTCAAAATATTTGACTTTGGAATAGCTCTTAAAAATTTGTGCGGAAAAAGGTCAACCCGAAACGATTTTGACTCAAATAATTGGTTCACAGCCATTCATTAATTGAAAGCTGCGATCCGTGTCTTTCCTAGGAGAACAAATATCATTATATGTTTTCGCCATATTTCATAGTTATAACTTAAGTGGTTGCTGATATTTGAGAGGGCCGAACCCTCCATGTTGTAAAAGGCTACGACGTCCATACTGAAAATGGTTGGTGACTTCTTTTAATTGCAAGAATTTGATGTCAATTTTTTTCCTACAATTTTTGATATTTAGAATTCTTGCTATACTTAAGTTATTGAAATATTGTTTTCTTATAATAAGGTGATTCTGGAAGATATGAATGCCTCGCTTTGCAAAATTATTCAATGTATATGACGTAAGCATTTTGAGTTTGCAAAGATCTGCCAGAGTTTGCCTTTTATAAAAGAAATTCATAAAAAAATTCAATTTCACGATGTTAAATTGTGGAAAAAATATGTGAATGCTAGAAATTTTACATTTTCTCCCCTTGAGATGGTATCACATTGCTCGATATGTTTTTCCTCTTTCCTTCATTCCAGTATTGTTGCAAACACAGGATAACGTGTCTCGCGCAGTTTGTCTAATGTAGCACGCATCAAAAGATTATTCTGTTACTTGAAGCTGAAAAAGGACACGAACCATCGTTTCTCTAGATAGCTTAAAATATATTGATACAATGCAACTGTCTATAGTTTTCAATAATATTCCAGATAGTACTGAATCAGTTTTAAAGGAAATAACATCAGAAGCGTGAGTGGATTTGAGAACAGCAAACACTTACCGGCAATTTTTGTGTGTGAAACAATGTTATGGTTACCAATAATGATACGAAAGCCACCAAGCCTTTCACCACAACAGTCATGTCGGTTTGTTATGGCGACAGCACCAATATATGTCTGCACCAGCAGATCAACCATCCACCACTTGGGGTTCTCGATACCAAGTGTATGAGAACAGTACATTTTTGGTGTTGTACCTCGTTTAATTCCATCTACAACCAAACTTGCATCAAACAAAGAAGGAGACTGAATTGCTGTTTTCCCTTTCGCTAGGTTATTGCGAGATACTGTAATAAAGTTATTGTACAGGTACAAAAAAATGTTAGTGACAGTACAAACATCCAATATTTCCATAAATTTATCATTAAGATCTGTAAATATTTAAGTGTCCTTTTTGTAAAACTATTATAAGACAGGAAACAACTGACCAAATGAATTTTAAAAAATGATCAGTACACTTATGATCATTACTAAGCTGTTAAACCCTGTTCTACTCCGGGGGCTTTTGAAACCCATATAACAAATTATTGCCATATAAGCCTACGTCTAAGCGTCAGATTTGTAATAATTTAAGCCTTTTAACCTATACTTACAATATATTTGACATAACACAAAAGCATTCTTATTTAAATAAAGGATATTAGAGCGTGTTCAGATTTACATTTGAAGATGTTAGTGTGGTTGAAAACCTTTAACATTACTACTTCCAAATGCAATTTTCAGGACCCGACTTCCTAATTTAGGAAAATTTTTATAATCTTATGCCTTCATAACACTGAAATTCTCTCTCCATTAAGTCCTTTACCAATATATATGCGTTTCAATGTTATTTCAAGAACGAAAATTATCAATTCCAAGTCAAATGAACTTTTTCTATAACGGTATGCGAAACTGTGGCCTTGGTATACAAAAAGTGAAAACTAATACTATGGCATGTAGCACCAAACTAAAAGTACGGATAGTACTAAAAAGTATGCTAAACTGCAGCAGTTAGATTTAGCGTTGCTAAGCTACTTTGGTGCCTCATAAAGCATCTTGTCCACCTCCCATCGAGCAGATACGAATGTAGAATCTACTTTATAAGTTGCTTTTCTGTTCCTTTATAATTAACTAATTTCATGTTTAAGTGTGATCTGTTGATAACAAGACCACTGTGGCTCATAAATGTAGAGTTTTGTCATCTTCAGATACCATAGGTTCATTTAGGCCCTACACATCATTGCCCCTATCGTCCTGAGGTAAAACCGGTAAAATCGTTAGTATAAAGGTTCTTTAAATATTGGCAAGCTAACTTTAAAATGTAAAGTTTATAGAATAAGAATCAGATGAAAATTAATACTATATCATAAAAACGGAAAATATTTGCTTATTTCCCTACGATTAAATTTAACTTAGACTACGTGATTGCATAAGAAGCTTTCTAAAGACGCAAGATACACAGTTATTAATGTTTATTTTACTTCTTTAGCTCATATTTTGGTATTGTCACCATCTCTTTATTAAGATGCTGCACTGAGCATATCAGTTAACAGCTGACAAGTCTCGATAACATAATTATTAACTGCCTGATAACGAAACTAGAGAACGATTGTAACATGGAAGATGGAGGTCCTCTTTTTCTGCGGCAATGGGGGTGATTTAACACAAGGAAAACATACGATGTTAGAATTAAATGTCATTTACTTTTACAATTGGTTTAATAGCACGTGAAATATGCGTTATTGTACTCTATATTTCTTTTTCTTTACTATTGTTTTACAGAAAACTGAGAGACGGGTTATGTTAACAATGGCCAAATAATGAGTGATCAATATTTTAATAAGTCAATTAATAAGAGTGAAACCAGAGCAATGTGAGATTTATGTCTTTTACAAATTAAATTTAAACTGATAGTTTAACAGTATCCTTTGATTTAGCTTAGTAATTAGGTTAACCTAAACTTCGAATCACCTCTGAACCCTCAATTAAAAAGCAAGCTATTGTGGTAGTACTATACTTATAGAGAGATATATTCATGTACATACATATATATATATAGACTTTCAATGACCGTCTACTAGTTATGTGTATAAATACTTTATAAAGCTAAAAAAACACGTACTATATTAACGTTTCGATGCTATCTTTTTGAGATTGAATATATATACAAATTCAATCTCTCGCCCCAGTTTGGTGATGTTGCTATCAAATGCTTTAGTAAATTCAATATACAAATGTCCTCTTGCTTGTAATATTGATATTTTTAATGCTCCCTTTTACTGACGCGTATCTTCAAAATTTTGCTTTTTAGGTTTTAAAGGCTTTATCAAGAATACACGCCCATAAATTACATCTTTATTGTAGAAGTGATAAAAAAAGGGGAAAATAGAAAAGTACAGGGGTACTTTTTCTTCTTATTAACAGATGAACTGCGAAAATGAGGCACCTGCTCAAAACCTGGGCATGTGAACGACTTCTTATTAACCTAAACAACACGTTTTCTATAACCAGGGAGTCCAACATAAACGCACAAAACCAGATGTAACTGCAAATAAATCAGAAGCCGTGATATGTCTTGAATAAAGTCAATATTAGTTTCTAGAAAATCATTAAACATTATACTAGATTTGCTCTTTTTAAGTACTTTGTTGACGGTACAAAACAAGAATATTGCACGAAATAGCAAAGATTTTGTGTACAGAAGGAATCAAAAAGTTGGCATTCATAGAAGCAAGTGATCATATTAGTCAATGTTGGTCCGAAGGGACTTCCCATGCTTACCCCATTCTGTGACCGGCAACGTTTCACTGTCGCAGCAGAATTCAACGCCATGTATTGCAACTTCCATCAATATAATAAATACTTCTTCAGGAAATTGGGATGGGACAACTATGCCCCTTTTCAGAACATAGGCGCACACCTTGGTTGTCTCGACTAAGGGGACGTTTGTAAATAAGTTGCAGATGTCCGCAAACTCTCGTTAAAACCTAAATTAAGATTTTGGACCTGAGTAGCAAAATTAGGATGAAGTGCGTTAACCTAACACTATAACCGATTTGTATAAAGATGGATTTTCCTCTTTTTCGATATTAAGTTAGAAACTGACACTTTAAAGGGAATATTACAAATTGCATATATCATTATATATGTTTAAAAAATCTTCAGTATGTTTCATATGCGCATTCTTTGCTGGGCGTTGCTATTCATAACTAAATTATGATTTCTGCCTGGTAAATCAATTGCAGGTACAGGGTTACATATTATTTGAAGGAAATATGTCTTAGATTTATCTGAACGTTTTTCGAATGATTAATTTTTTGAGATAAGGTCTTGTGGACTTGTGATCCCGGGCGGTAATAAACCTTTTTTATTTCTCTAGTGTCTTTTTAATATGGACGTTTTAAATCCACTATTCGTGGTTATACTTTCATCGGGCTTTGGACAGAGACGTGAGCGGTAGACTTTCTGTGGGTAAGTCAAAGAAGTGGGGTTATCTCTTTCAAAATAATATTCTCATATCATTTAATCTATTATATGAAGACACATGGAATTTTCTTGCTTGTCCTGACTTTTATTGAGTCCCTATTTAAAAGATATTAAAAGTGGACCGGCCTTGGCCGTGAATACAACATTTTTTGACGGGTTGTAATTGCCTTTTTAAGCAAAAGTATTATAAACTTATAACTGTATAACATTCCATTATGCTTGGCTATAAGTTCATCTACCCAATTAAACAAGTCTCAACATTTTTAACTTTAAGTACTAAATGTTCGTTAAAATGTTAGGTGTCACACAAATGTTACTAAAACGCCATCGTTGATAATGCAATCGGTTTATACATTGTCTCTTAATTTTTTTCATGCGGAACTAAACTATTTAGCATGGTAGCCATTAAGGATATAAAAAGCTGTGCCAAACTACAAAGGGCTATAACTAAGGGTTGTGACGTTCCGTTAAAAGCTGCAGAAGCCCCTCCTCCTCAGCAGAATCGTATACAAGCAAACCCTGAGCAGAACAACTGTATGCCGACAATGAAGTCGACCTCCTTGAAAATCTAGAAATGCAAAATTACAGCATAATTCTCGCCAAAGGAATACAAGGGAGTATCCAATACATATAAATTTTTGGCTTCCTCCAAAGATATCCAAGCAAGGAAAGGAACAAGGCCATTCTTCGTACTGCCAGTATTGCAATCTTTTTTAAATAAAAAGGTTTATATTACAAGCATAAATATATAAAAATAAACATTTGTTTGTTGTATTAAAAGTAACAGGACCGAATGAAACAACCTGATATAACTTCTCTCTCTCTCTCTCTAATACGCATTTTCGTCTCCTAGGAAAGACAAAGCGCACCGAGTCAGGTTTTGCAACATGATCTTATTTTGTGCAACTTGCTCTGTGCCGATTTGCTGTAGCCTACCACCACCTGTTACCATGACCATAATTTTACTCCTACTTTTCTTTACAGTTTCAAGCCATGATCGTTTAGTTTTTTCTCTGGCGTTTCTCACATATCATTGGTATTTTCTCAGGGCTCTTTTGGATATTGTTTTGTCTGGTAGTCTCATCATGTGCTTCCTTGCTCCACGGGGCCTGTTTGATTACATATATAGTTTCTCATTGGTTATTTCCTTCGGCCATTTGATGTTCATTATCTGTCTCGGCAGCTTTCTCTGGAACAAATCTATTTCATTTTCTATTTTCTTTGTGGTTATCCACAGCTCACTGTTTTAGAGGAAGATATTCTTTCCGTGACTTGTTAGCAGTCTCACTTTTGTTGATATGGGAAAATTTCTTACTTTCAAAGACATCTTTAAGCTTGTTGTATGCGCTCTCGTCATAGGAAAATGTTAAAACGCCATTAAAAATCGTTATAAGGAATGTGATTAGAAAACCTGATAGGAAAACGTCAAGGTTTAAAATTTTATTTAGCTGTACAAGCAAAAGTCTTAAATAGCTCAGAAATCTGCTATTTATTTAAAAAATACTAATATATTTCGAGCATCAACGACAGAATTTGCTGAAGTTATAAGCAAAAACGCCAATCCATTTTTTTCTTGCTCCTTTGGAAGCAGAATTCATATAAAAACCAAGGCGCGTAGCACTTTGTCTACAAAAAGAATTTGTTACAAGCTTATACCTTCAACAACCAGTAGCTAAACAGTGTCACAGTCATATATGCTATTTTTCACGACAGGAATCAAACTTTTCCTACCTTACAAAATTATACGTTATTAAATATCTACCTTTATTTTAGGTAGAATTCATATAGACTGTGATCGGCCTCAGACAAAAAATGTTCTAAAAACTAATTAGTTAAGACCATCAAAGATGCTTTGCTATTATGCAACTTTAATTTATCAGAAATTAAGTTAAGTCATTTAGCATTTGCAAGGTAATTAAATTAGAAAAGTTGGTTACTGGCACAAAAATTAAATATTGCGTTAAGTAACGGATTCATCATGCTAAACGTTTTTTGTCAAAACTAAACCTACGGCTAAACGCCATACACATATCACGGCTATCTTATGGAGTAAAGTAGAAAGCTTTTACGATGCACTTATAGGAAACGAGAAGACACGTCGTACAAAATAACAGTCACGAGAGCGACACCTTTTCTGCCATTCGTGTTATTAAAAAAGACATAAATTGTATCGGCTTTTTTGTTATAATAAATGCGGCTTCTAAAGTGGCAAGATGAAAAGGAGATTGGGCATTGGTTAAAACCCTCATTGATGTAATAAAACTTAGATTTTGTACTCCACAGTTTTGAAAGATGGACAGACAAAATTAGGTGAGACAAAATATAAATAAACATTGTAGTATAGGTGATAACAGATATTAAAGAAGATAATAAAGTTAGATTGAATAAGGATTAAAAGAAATTTAAGAACATCAGATAAAGTGGAATTAGGGCAATTAGTATGAAATATTATGTCACGAGATCTGGTGCTATGTAAGTTTCAGTGAAATAATGAATGAGATTAAATGAGATTCTGTCATTTGTCTAAAAGAGCCTAAATTAAGATTTAAGGCAGAGACGTAGGCTTCTTGGCGGCATATTATTTAACGTAGATACGATTCTAAATTGTCTAGAATCCAAAAAGTGTAATTATTAATATCCAGGTTTTAATAATGTCCTTAGCTTCTGCATTAACTTACAAGGTAATATACCGCTAACTAACTTCTAACGTCACGTTTCTAATACAATTACAAAATTCCAAGGACTGCGGACTTTCCGCGTATACTTCATTCTGAAAACAGGCTGTTTTCAACAAATCAGTTGCAGCTCACGGATTAGTATTGTTAAAAATTAATACTAATACACAATAGGAACATGGCGTCGGCCCATAGTTTCCAAACTTTGTTCCTCGCCTTTATGTTTTTAAATTTGTAGAATTGGTGTGTTTTCTTCGAATATAAACCCATGGAAACTCAACTCTCTGTAAACTCGACAAAGGATTTTACTTGATCCGAAAGCTCTTTTATCGCGCGTTTTAGTTTTACATACATACATACATACATACATACATACATATATACATACATACATATATACATATATATATATATATAATTCTCAAAGAGTGGAGCGTTACCACAATAGCTGGCAACTTATATACATATATATCAACATACATCTAACATAATTATTGGATTCTTAGATAACTTATTCTCTTTCTACTCCATATGACTTCCAACATAAATATCAAGATATAGTTGTGCCAGATGTTTCTGAAATAATTTTACTTTGCGACGAGAAGTTTAAATTAATGGTTAGATAATGATCAAACTATTAGCATTCATTTGCATTATTGAATCTATTTTAATGAAAATGCATTAAGCAATATAAAGTCGATTAGCAATACATAACACTTACCGTGCAAGCGAGGTCTTCTTTCTTGCCATAATACACATAGTCCTGCTTCTTCCTCGCTACAATCAAGCAACTGGTTGTGTCTTTCTCAGGCAAAGTGCAGATGACTCCCTTAAAGACTGGCTTCATATTTGTAGATTGGCAACGCCTATACCGCATGCATGCATAAAAACATTCAAATGTATTTTTGAGTTTCAGTGAAGTGATTGTTCCTGAATGTATCTGGTAGTTTGTTAAAACTTTCTGAAAAATTGCACTAGTGCCTGAGGTATCTTGGAATATAGTAATGAGTAGTAGCATTTTGAACCAATTTAGCAACATCTCTGGCCTTTTAGAACAAATCACAAAACGTGTTAATACTTACGTAAATTGCTAGCAATCCAAGAAAGTAGGAAAGGTGTCTTTTAGTTCTTTAAATTGCAAACAAGATGATCCTCGTAATAGACCAATAAATTATCACCCCGACAGAGCTCAAGGGTATTGGATTCCTTTTTAAGGTACGAATTGCTTTGCTGTTATGTGACTTTAATTTAGCAGGAATTACTATTTTCTCCGGAACCTTTCTAAAACATATTTGTAACGAAGGACCATATTACCAGTTTGATAGCAGATGAAAATATCCAGCGTTCGAACTATAATAGTACGACTTCACGATAAAGGCAATGCCTATTACTGCTTATACAGTTGTAGGCAACTGTTACGCTTATAGTCGTCGATCTTTCCAGTTACTGATAATGAAAACAACACACGTTTCAGGTAGTCCACAACAATCGGCAGGCAAATAAGTTATTATCAGTACCCTGAAACGTCTTACCCCTTCCTTTAAAATTTATACCCTAGATCTTAATGACTAGGATAGTCTGACTTCATTTCTTACTGAAGTTTGTTGTAACTGAATGAGAGCGTATAAGTGGTTTACGTTGAAATCATTTGTAAACGCAGTGTGAAAGGCAGATGGGAGGTTTTATTACTTTTAAAGCACGGAAGAGTATATACTTCTCCTCTGTTAGAGTAACTGCTTTAGGCTAAATATCTTTTGTTTTGTTTTGTGGTTTATTAAATTATTTATAAATAAAAAATGTTTACAGTTTATGTAGTTGAGCACGAGTCTTTTGTAGCCTTTTGGAAACTGACTTCACAACTTGGCGTGTCTTAGTAGGCCAATACCAATTTTGCTCTGCAGCTTAGAGCATCATATTTTTTCAGTTTTGAAGTTTGAAAACGTTTGGCCTTTCAGAGCAATAATTGGGCAGCCTAAAGGATAAGGGTAAATGCTTAGCACGAAAAAATCATTGTACGGAAAACTAGCTGTAGATTACCACTCTGATCAGCGCTATAATGCTTTTGGGGATGAACGTTTTAAGCAGCCTTAATACAGTGATCATTTTTTTTGGAAACTCTTGACGTTTTGTGCTCCTTACAAGTAGTTGGCAATGTTGACAAACATGGCAAGTGTAATACCTAACCCTTTTAATCGTCCGATATCGGCTAAGTATGATTTGGTATAAGTTCCAGCATAGCATATCCGCTTTCGCTTTAGAGCGCAAACAGAACAGGCCATTTCTTCTCTCAGATAAGGACTTTTGATGCGACGAAGTTTTCTTTGTGACAACAAAAAGTTAATATATAGCATATTACTGACGTCTTTTAATCATGTGTGACAATGTTTTAGAGTTTCCCAAAAGAATACTTTGTGTAAGCGACATTTCTTGATGTTGGGGTAAACCTCGTCAAAGTCATCCGCTATCTTTAAAGGCTAGTTTGCACTTGTGACAACGGCCTTGTCTTACTCCGAAGACAAGCCACACTTATTTTTCCGGTTTTTCTTCACTCAAGTGCAAATTGCTTGTCGCGTGGAGCAATATTCCGAAATCTTCATTCTCTTGTCTTACTCCGGGTTTGCGTGATAAAGTGTGACAAGAAGT
>JAAAKM020001531.1:0-14541 GCA_010016025.2 Alatinidae sp. Z8VKAUB7J3 | reverse complement strand
GCTAGATCTCTGAAGTCGTTTTTCTTGCTTCTACTTACCTAAGTCGTCCGCTGGCGTGCTAAATTTTTATCCGCTGTGAATGGGGCCGACGTCCGTCGGATCAATAGAAAGAAGCACTGAATTCAAAACTTCTGAAAGGTGAAAATTGAAGTAAAGAGGAAAAGTAAAGAGTAAAGAAAGGAAAAGAGAAGTAAAGAGGTAGGCACTTAAACAAGACTTTAAAAACAAAACCTCCAAATAGTTCCATTTTTTATTTCTTACAGTTGCAGTGAGTTATTAGTAGTAATGTTGTGTATCTCATTAAGATGTTATGAAAGGGATATTTAGAAAGTATCTTGTTTGCTTTGTTTATGTCATTTAGACTATGATGAGTGTGGCTTCAAATGTTATCTAGACCTATCACTCTTTCTATTTGTTAGCTTTTTCTGAATGTTAACAATATCAGTTTTAAGCTTTAACTATTTCATAATAGGTGTTTAAGAGATGTATGTATCAGGAACATTACACATTTAATGAAGGTATTTAGAAAATTTCTGATGCTTTGCAGCAGAGAATACTGATTTCAATTCATTTTTTTTTTTGCACTATAACAGAACTCTTTGGAGAATTCTTGAGAGAAATCTTTGATCTGCTACTGGGTTATAAGTTTTTTTTACTGGGGGATAATTTTTTCAATGTCATCAAATAAGTATATATTTGGAACTGCTTCAACAATATTGGAAAAAACAAAAACAGTTTCAATACAATATGGCAAAAGTTATGCAAGTTTGGTATGAATCTAATCTCAGAAGTTTGACACTGATTTTCATTATGCAGCACATTATATTGCACAACGTGATTGTTGAGCCTCCTTTGTGAGGCTCAACTTATTGGCTAAATTACATAATACTCCATGACCTTGATATGCTATTTTTTCCTTAATATGAACTCAAAATGTTAAAAAAAAACAAGGGTCTTTTGAAAATGGTTTTGAATTCCAAGGGTCTTTTGAAATTGATCATTTAAACAAAAGAAAAATTTACATTTTAATATGTAAAATCTAGGATATCAAAATCTTAGTTTCTCAAATATCATGGCATGCATAGCATAAACAAGTCCCATATCTGTTTTAGATGGACCTTCCAACATGGATCCAATGTTCGGAATGTAGCAAGATGTTCCAATCCGAGAGTGAGTTTGCTGGACATTCCTGTCAATGGACAGTTAGCCTTTATGCAGAACCAGGTAAATTCTACAACTGTCGTGCTAGAATCAAATCTTCATGTGACTTGAGAGCTGTTTGGTGATTGAAAAAACAATAAGGCATGAATTTGAAGAAACTAAGAAAAAGTATAAGCTTAAAATAATTGCTCAAAATTAATAGAGAAAGGAAAATCCCAACCTTCCTATCCTGCCTACTGGTAATAGGCCAGCACTTGGATCAACATTTTTGAGGTAGCCATTTTGTTCAGCATACTTGAAAGGCCAAACACTTTAAGTTACAAAATTTTGCAGGTAGGGGGGAGGCATATTTTCTGCAGATGGGATCTTCCACAGGGAGGGAAGTTTGCAGGGAGTGAATTTTACACTGAGGGAATTTGCCAGAATTCCTGTACAAAATTCGCCATGTCTTGCTTTCCCTTTGTCTTCTCAATTTAATGCATTGAGATGTTAAGGGCAATTGTCCAGTGTAAATTTTTACCAGGATTGAATTGTCTAGAAAATAAATCTGTAGAGAGGAGAGATTTTCCCATGAAGGTGTAGCCAGATTTCCTGGCATTTATTAAAAAACGATCAGAAAATAGATAAACAAAATAAAGTTTTTCTACTGAAAGTAAGGAGCAACTTTAAATATTAAAACAAACAGAAATTACTACATATATGACAGGGTTGTTCATTCTCAACAGCTCGTCCTTAATGCTTAAGTTTGAATTATGTCCCAATTCTTTAAAAACAACTCCTGAAACACTATGTGTGTTTGTTAAATAAGAACAATAAGAAGCTTTTTTTTAAAGTACTAAAAACTTTAGCATAAAGAGCCAGGTGCTGAGGAAGAGCAACCACCTTATATACATAATCATTTCTGTCCGTTTTAAGCTTTTGATGTTGCTCCTTACTTTCATTTGTATAAAGTTGTTTTTTATAAATCAATTGTATTTTGAATTCCAAGCTCATTTATTCGGAATAAATAAGTTCCAGAAGTGGCATGACTCAATTTTTTTATGCATTATTCTTTGCAAGACTCATGGACAAAATGGAACATTTTTATAGGTTGATATAAAACAGCTTTACGACAAAAGATAAAAGTAGACAAAAAAAACAAAAATTTAACCCAGTTTATACACCTTATAAGCGTCTGGCTAAAGGTGCTGCACCTTAATAATTTGGACAAAATTTCTGGGATCATTGACAAATTGTATAACTGGTATTACTTTTAAGCTTCTTCTTCTTTGAACCTGAAGGCTACCTTTCTGCTCTAAAATTATAACCCTTAACTTCTAAAGGCTTCCAATGCTGACAGTCCTTAAATAATTAGTATAATCCATTTTTAGGCCCTGAAGACCCCTGTATTGTTGTTGAAGATCCTGGTACAAAGGAAAACGTGATTCCTGGAAGCTCTTGCAAACCTGGTAAATCTTAAGATTATTTCACCACAATTAAGGGAATGGGATGTTCATACAGTTTATTTTCCAGAGAAAGGGGATGGGAAAATTCAAGAAAAAAGCAGTCTAGGCTTTAAAATTTATTAGAATATGAAAAAAGGGACTGCATTGCTTATATACATTGGGAAAGAGAAAACAACTCTTTTTTTATTAAACCTAGGGGTATTTGCTCACCCAAGGTTTTTTAGGGGGTTCAAGCTTCCATCACAAATGACTTTTTTGAAATCCTAGCGATTAAAAGCACCAAATACTGACATATTCGTCATAGTTATATTGTGCTATAGAGCTTTATAGAGTCTATCTTTTAAAATAGAATCCATTCAAAAAAGAGCATTGAAAATAATACTTGGACCAGTATACACCACTTACAAAAATGGGCTGGAACAACATAAATTTTTTTTTTAGAGACTTATAATTTTTTTCACAAACTTATTATGCGAATTGGCTGTAAATGCCTGAACTCTAAGATCATTCAGTCATACTACCTGAATGCAAAAACTCCTCAACTGATAAGAAGGACACATGACTAAACAGACAGAATGCTAATAAATTAGAGCTGACCCAATATCCATTTTAAGCTAATGAAAGATATAATGTCATTTGTCCTTTATTTTATTGAACATTGCAATTCTTATATTTTTTTTATTTGTATTCAGTTTTAATTTTTAATGAGATTTGATGAGTTTTATGACATTTAAGGCTTGTTTTTTTAATATGTATATTATACTTTATTATATCATTCCTACAAAGAGACATTTATATGTCTTGAAACGGTTTTGTAGCCTACTCATGCTAGTACAGGCTATTTTTTATTTACTTGCCCTTGAAACCTCATCATTTTGAATATTATACTGTGCCTAATTAATCTGGAGTATTTCAAGTAGATGATGTGTAAGCATTTTGTCCACAAAGCTAACTTTCACATTTTACAATACAACTTAACTTTTTTAAAATTAAAACTTTTTTTTAGGCATTTGGTTTGGACGAAAAACAGAGGATGACAGGGCTGCAACAATTCAGCTTCTGAGCATAATAAAAAGCTCGGAAATGCTCCCAAAATTCAAAGGAAAAGGCTTTGTTGACAGTTCTACCTGGAAAGTTGTTGCTGGACTTGTAAGTGAAAAATATGACCTTGGGTCTAACCCCTGCAGGAAGGTTCAAGACCGTTATAATTATTTGCTAAAAAACTACCGAGCTTGGAAAGACAATTCCACAAAGACAGGTGCTCGCTCTCTAAAGAAACCTGATTTTTTTGACGAAATTGATGACATAAAGAGGGATGATCACAGCGTGTCTCCTAAGTTAGTGCTCGATTCGACCAAACGAGCTGACCTAAAAAAAATGAGAGAGCAATTGGGAGAGCCAAGAGAATCAGCTGGAGAAGGTTCTAGTATGCAGGAGGAAGGTGGAGATGAAGAAGAATGGAGTCACTCGGCTGAGCATAAAGGCCAAAAGTTTCAGACTAAAGGACAGCCCCCCCCCCTGAAAAAAAAAGAAAAGCGGTCAGGAATCAAAGATGCATTACAGTTACTTGAAGTGACCACAGTTCTTATGCAAGAGGACAGTGAAAAGGCTAACAAATACAGGAAAGATATGAAAGACCTATATGAAAAAGACATATACATGAGGCAGGAGGCATCAAACCGTCTTCTAACAGTATTTGAAAGCTATGTAGATATAATGAAAGACAGAAAGCAGAAAAGACGTCGGTCCCGAAGTCCATCAAATTAAACTTGTGCAATATTGATGTCTCATTTACTTGAAGTTTTTACCTATACTTTGTTTTTTATTACCTATATTTTTACCTATACTTTTATTTTTTCTGGTACAATGAGAAGTCAATATGCCTTTATCCTAAGTTTTATGAATAAAAACTCTGAAATTTCATGTTTGATTTAACTAGCTCATTTGTTTTCAACCTTTAATCTTTAAGCTATTTTAAAACCCAATGAATAAGTAGAACAATTTAGATTTCTTTTTGTTTACTGATCAATGACAAAAATTGTATTTTTACACTCATAGAGCTATAGTCTTGGTAGGATGTAGGATAGGAATGTGTCATAGATTTTCCATGAGAGAAGCACGTTTCTGCTCTGCAAATCTGATGTTGGTCCTTGAAAATGTATCATTGCAGTAACCATCAGTGTTCACTGTCAAAGGTGTAGTGTCTTCACTAAATTGCCATTCTTCAACAAGGTCACCATCCATAAGACATAGGTTGTGTAGGACACAACAGGCCATTATTACATAGGGCATGAACTCTAGGCTTACATTTAAATGTTGCAACACCCGCCAGCGACCTTTGAGCAAGCCAAACGCATGCTCTACTGCAATACGTGCAGCTGAGTGTCTATAATTGAAGTGTTTTTGTTGTTGCGTAAGCCTTCCACTGTCACGATACGGTGTTATCAGCCATGGTAACAATGGATAGGCAGAGTCACCCAGAATGTACAATTCCCTATTGGGGAACCTGCTGATAGGATTTGATGAAGTGTCTTCATACAGCCCAGAGTTTCTGAAGACTCTAGCATCATGTACACTCCCTGGATAACCAACAAAAACATCAATAAATAATTTGTCACTAGAAACCACTGCTTGTAGTATCATAGAGGTCCAGCACTTTCTATTTGTATAGCTATGTCTGTGTTTTTCTGGGCAAGAGATCTCAATGTGGCAGCCATCAATGGCACCTACAGCTCCAGGAAATCCCTTGTTGAAAAAACCTTGCTCACTTGATCTTAAATGTTCATCAGACTTTGGCCATGTAATGAATTTATGCTTAATTGCTGTCAAGAACATGCAGAATTTGTGTACACATTTAAAAACAGTTGACTTGGCAACACCAAATAAGATTCCACCAACTCTCATTGAATCAGGGTTTGCCAAGTACCACAATGCAATGAGGATAGCAGTCCCCATTCTGACAATCTCAGTTCCAGATTGTGGAAAAGTAAATTCACCCTCCTCAGCATTCACTGCTGCTTTTTCCCTAGGGTAGAAAAGTTCCATTAGGTCTTCTTTTGATCTCATCACCTTTAACAGAGCATTGTATGTTTGTCTTTCAAGCCTGAAATTTTCTTTGAATGTTTTATCTGACATTTGGTTGACAACACTGACAAAGTCATCAACTTTTGTGTGAGCTTCATTCAAACATTCTACAGCTATTTCTGCTGCAGCTACAATATCTGCTAGAGAATGAACTCTGATATCTTCAAAAACTTCACTTGGAACAGGGCTGTTAAGAAGGTTGAACATTTCATAGACTATATGCAAAGGTAGAACTTCTTGGTCTTCCATTGGGCCTGCAAGAAAGCAACAATATTATCTTTTTTTAAGCCAATGTAATATATGCTGAAAGGGAGGTCATTCTCAAATTTATATAGGCTAATATATATGATATACACTAGAATTACAGCCATCATTATGATGGAAACCTTATAACAAAGAAATGAATTGTTTAAAATTGTAATTTTTAGTTAAGAGCTATTTGTAGATTTGTGAGTCTCAGATTTTCAACAAGAGTCAAATATTGCTTTCAAGAACTCCTAGGTAGCAGATTCCATGATTTACAGAAGTTGGCAACAATGCAGGTATCTATACAGTAACGAAAGTTCATTATAAAGATGGAGCATAGTTACTAGCACCACAAAAGGGGGAGAGTGAGATCTGAGAGGAACTAGAATTCTGGTGACAATAAACCTCCTATCACATGATATGTAAAACCATGCAGTATTTCCTACAGAGTTGATTAGATAACCCAATCATATGTATCTGCATGCAGATTAAAAAATAATCCTAATTTTTTTAGTTTGAAAAGCAGATAGATCAAATAATTCTCTCACAGCATTGACTTCATTATCTGCAGCTATAAGTACTAAAATCTGATGTAGAATAGAGAATTGTTTCAAAGATGTCTTGTTTTCCACATTGGTAGTCTTTTTCTCTTGCACAAATTGATGTGCCAAACTGTGCAGTTTCTTGAAAATGCAGTGTTTTATCCATCATGTAATGGCACCATGCAAGTTTCCTGCATTCATCATTGCCATATATTGCCAATGACATGTAGAAGTTTGTAATTATCATTTGATTTTGAGTGAATAGGCAGGCAAGGAAAAGTTTACCATCTCTGGAGCCTTGAGACTATAAATTATAAGTATTCAATGGAAAAGACAGAAACTTGCATTGCTTTTTAGGTTACCTATGCTATGTTGTTGGCAAACCATGGAAAAATGCAGAATTGCCCCCTGGACCCCAGAAGGAGGCTTTAAAGAAGCTTAGGTCATACTACATAATATTGTTTGTTCTGAACCATCACATTTTTTTTCTAGAATTTTATACCTTCCATGGAGACTTGTGACTCCTTTTTACCATTAACATTCTTGTGTGGGCTCATTATGCTTGCTAGATAAATAATAGCCAAAAGTACACCTATGATGGAAATGAATATTTAGATAGTGTTGAGCTAAAAATCATATAGTATGTTTATTTCCTAGCTACTGCACTATTCACCTCCAGTACTAATTAGGGGCATACTTCCAGAAGGGTTGAATAATGCAATAGTCCAGTTAAGAACAAACATGTTCCTAGAGACAGAGTTTGAACAGCAAATATAGTGGTAGGTTTCAATCTGGTATAACTCATTAGTTCTCATTATTTGACAGATATGATTAGATATCTTCATAGGTGAATACATGACTGTCCATATTATTGACTTACCAATAAAGTGAACATACCTCCTGATGACTTTTTTATGCTCTTTATGAATATAATAATTGCTTATATTGCAAATCTAAATTTAAGCACTTTTTGACCTAATCTAACCCAACCTAAAATAACCTTAATATAAATAATCTTGGCACTGAGAAAATTTAGTATTATTCTGTTGAAAATAATCAAGAAAACAGTGCTGAAAAAAAGTAGCATTATTTTGTCAGAAAACAACCAATAACTCATATTTTAATTGAAAATTCATCATTTTTAAAAGCTTGAAAAGTGCTTAAATGTGAATTATGCAATAGAAGGAAGTTGCAAAAAAAGGTATTGAGTGGTATCTTCACTTTATTGGTAAGCCAATAATATGGACAGTCATATATTTACCTCTTCATCTGTTGTCCACAACACAGAAGAACTTATTTCTCACAGTGCATTATTTAGTCTGTTGAGTTATAAAGGTGCAGATTTGATGCCCAATAGAGGTAGCATATGGAATAACTAATGCCTCAATAGGACAAAATTACATTCACTTTAGCCTAGCCTACTGGGAAGTACAACTACACCTGTCCTTTATAGGCAGCTCTCCTGCACCTCTACTTGTGATATTTATATTTAGATAGAATGGACAGCAAATATAGTGGTATGCTTAAATCTTGTATAGCTTGGTTTTCATTATTTGACAGAGATTATTAGTTATGTTCATCTGTTGTCAACTGTCAAAGGCTGGTCAAAAAAGCAGGAGAGCTCACCACAACAAAGAGCAATTTATTTCTCACAGTGCATTATTTAGTCTGTTGAGTTATAAAG
Organism: Alatinidae sp. Z8VKAUB7J3; assembly: GCA_010016025.2. Lineage (NCBI taxonomy): Eukaryota > Metazoa > Cnidaria > Cubozoa > Carybdeida > Alatinidae > Alatinidae sp. Z8VKAUB7J3. The sequence goes on along the minus strand of JAAAKM020001531.1, from coordinate 6,379 downwards.
GTGCAGCTTTGATGCCCATTAGAACATAAAATAACTTATACCTCACACTATAGGCTATTATATTCAGTTTAGCCTAGGCTGCTTGGTAGTACAGCTACACCTTTCTAAATCTTTCAAAGTTTATTAAATCTTTCAACGTTTTCTTGGATTTGAATAGTCTGCTTAGTCCGTCGCTTCTTCACGTTTTTCTTAGCACTGCCAACTGATGTACGCTATTGTACTCTCCGCTGCAAGAAAAACGACTTTTTGGATCTCCGCAATAGGTCAGTCATCCGTGCGGACTTTAAGAGAAACACAGCTAAAGTATACCTGGTAGGCAAAATACCTTCCTGGGACATACTTTGATGCTTCTTACACATGTGAAATTGTATTGCAAACATTAGAAAAGAAACTGGTATAGGCCTATCAACTTCTTGATAGGCCTAATAGATGATTAGTTTTGGCTTGTTTAGAGAATACATTTTATTTAAATATTTAGTTGCTATTTTGGTTAGGTTAGAATAGGTTTCTTTAGGTCATGTATTTGATATATGCTATGCTTTATCCCCCTCCCCCCCTAATGTACAAATATATTACCAAAATTTGTTTCTAAACTATTATATTTTTATCATACTTAGGTATATTTCATTATAACTAACCTAACTTCAATTCTTAAGTGTGTTCTAGCTAACAAGGAAGTTCCCATACTTTAGCCCATAGACCCATCCCTGAAGTTTCACTTTCTTAACCTAACCCCTTTCCAATAGTAGTCAATAGTAGCTTAAGTAGAATTTTACAAAGGTCCATACTAAATTCTTCCAATTAGCCTACCCTCTCAATTATTTAGCCTACAAAAATTTATAACATTCTCAGAAGTTAATTAATGCTCAAGAGTAAAGGTAGCCTTAGTTATAAATAGTTCAAGGTCTGTAATATCTATGAAGTAATTAACCAAGCAGAGTGATTTGTAATATTCTGATTTAGCTAGCTTTTGCTATTTTGGAAAGGTATTAGGTTAGGAAAATGAAACTCAGCAATGAATCTAGGTCTAAAAACATAATCTGAGAAGGTAATACCAAGTTTCCGTGTTAACTCTCCTCTGATTTTTAAGTCTAAGAAATTTGCCTACTTGATACAAATTTTGAACTGTTGAAATTTTGACAATACAACAAGTTACCTTAATTTTTAGTTATCAGCTTCTTTTTGTATGTTTCAGTTCTGAAAATACAATTCCTGTAATTTGAGTAGTATTATAAGCCATATCTTTGGTTTTTCCTAAATTAAAGAAATGTAACCTATTTGCAGATCTTTTAAACCTCATCAATTAGAATTGTGCAAAGATGTGAAGCTGAAAACAGTCCCAGTATTTCATTTGTTACTTGTCTGTTATAGTGCCAACCCCAAATATCTTTATCTAAGTAGAACCTGTTTCTCTGATGCTGAATCCTATTGAAATATGAAAAAAATATGATGAAAACACAATACTTTATGGAAATGTCTAGCTCTTATTCATAACAGGCCATAGATGATCATTTGTAAAACTACAGATAAATGAAACAAATGGCATTCTGCCATAATCAAACTATATATTGACATGCAAATGAGCTTGTTTCTGACATGCCTTTCTCATACACCTCCAGCAAGGCTTTTTATCAAAAGGTATAAAATAATTTTGTGTCTATTGACAAGCTGTTATGTTTTGGGCACCAGCCTCTTAACCTGGAAAAATCTAATTGCCTCTTCTTCAGTCTTCAGCAAAGATCAAATTTTCATTTGACATCTGTGGTCAGACACTATTCTAATGTAGATTGCAAACTAAAAGAATTTTATACATGGTAAAAAAAAACAATTCCACATAGGGTGTACTTTGATGAAGAATTTGAGTTTGGCACTATAACAGACAAATACCTTTCATTTAAGCAGATGATATGTTTTGCAAGATTTCACTTTCATAGCACTAACATTTTAAAGTTCATCAAAGGTCACTGCCCTCTTTACAGACTTCAGTCTTTAGAACTATCCCTGGAAGTTTTATTTTCACAACAATCCCTTTGCATGATAACAAAAAGTAGCTAAACTAGAATTTTACCAAGATATTCCCAGAATAATTGGGTAGGTAGGATAAATAGCTGATTGAAGGTAACAAATTTGTTTTGTGGTGTTTAAGGGGTAAATTATGAGGGAAAATTGTAGACAAGCTACTTTTTGTTATCCTATTGATGTTAAGAAAATGGAACTTTCATGGATGTATCTACTGGCTAAAATATGTCTCAGGAAAGTATTTTGAAGTGCCTACCTCCACTCCTTCTGCCTCAAGAGAGCACTTCAATAAAGAAGCATGGATGCTCTGAAAAGCAGACAAAAATTTACTAAATGTTTTACAGAGAAATTGCCTATGGATTGCTCTGGATACCCTGTCAACTGACCCTATTTTAAAAAGTAGACTTTACAAAAAATTTAGTTTAATGCTGCTTTTTAGGGCTATAATTAAACAAAGGTTTAGTTGGCTAGGCCAGGTTCTGCCTATGAAGGATGACAGATTGCCAAAGATTGTCCTTCTCAGTCAACCTTCTAGGGCTAAACAGAAAGCAAGTTGTCCTTATCAGGGGTGGGAGGGTGTCATAAATAAAGATTAAAAGGAAATGGGACTTCCTGGGAGGGTGTAAAGAAGGTGGCTTTTAATAGATTGGATTGGAGGAGGAGCAAGCATACCTGTGTTGGCCCTAGGCAGCTTGGTGCTGCAGTGAGTTATTAGTAGTAGCAGTAGCAAATAAAGAACAAGAAACTGGTTACAGCTTCTGACTTTAGATCAATCCCAATTTACAAGGTTTAAAATTTCTGCAAACAGAATTCCAAAATTTACAGAAAAAACCATTGAAATAGTATTAGAATCAGCAGTAAATATAATAAAATAACAGGGAATCCAGTACTAGCTTAAATAATTAAATCTTGAATAAAATTAAATCTTTCACATAAGGACAGATTTTAAGAAAACAACTCTCACTTCATATTATTTTTAATAATCATAGTTAACTCATTTTGCATGCTGCTAACCTTTATCTTTACTTCTTACAATGTTTTACACTTTTTCTACCAAATTTTTGGAAAAAGTATGGATTTGATGAGTATTTATTCTGTTTTTCAACTTTTGCTGAAACAAATTGGATCTACAAAGTTTATTTAAAGCTGCCACTACTTAGAAACTGCAGTGGCATCAACACTTAACACCATCAAGATTATATTTTCAGTATATCTTAAGAAAAACAAGGTGAAATTAAAGTTGTATTAACCAGTCAATATAGTGAATCATGCTGTTGGTGAAAAATTTATGTAGTATGTTCAACCATAAAGTTATGTCTTTTCAAGTTTATATCCAACTTAAGATGACATTCAGCAACTTTTGATTTACCTAAATGTTCTGCCCAATAAATTTTTTTGCCCAGATTGTAAGAATAAATGTTATTTTGATGAAGCAGTACATTTGTTCTACTGTCAGAAAAGAACTGAGCATAGAAGTTTTAGTTGTCAAAAAAAGATACAATTACCAACAATCTGTTTGTGTAGAGACTTTGTGCCACAACCCAAAAATTTTTCTTTAATGTAGATAACAGAGATGATGTGGATTCCTTGCAATATGGGTAGAGGATAAATTAAAATTGTGGTTAAGCTTTGTAGGAAGCTACAGTGAAAAATTGGGTTGTTCAGGGATAATTGTAGAAATTGGAAAAATAAATAATAACAGAGGACATTTTATTGAAGGGCAGTGGGTGTTTGGCACATTGAGGGGGCTGAGAATTTCTTTTTATTATTCCTGTTCCAGAATGGTCAGCAGAAACACTGTATGAGATTATATACAAATGGTTTCTTCCCAGTGCAACAATAATCTTTGATTGCTGTAGAGTGTAAAGTACTTTGAACAATTAAGGTATTCAGCACCTGACAGTGAATCATTCCTTAAAATTTTGTGGATCCTGTGACTGGTGCTCACACACAAAACTTTGAAAGTCTAAGACATTCAGTGGATGAAACAATCCCCAAGAGTGGTAAATCAGGAGAGCACATGGCAGGCTATCTAGCCAAGTTGTATTGGAAGACTGTTTTCCCAGATTAAGGTGCAAGATTACACCATTTATTGCTTCAGGTGGCTTAGCTGTACAAACCTCACATTCATCAATCAGCTGAAAGTTCACTGACCACCAGCCAAGGGTCAAATTAAATTCTATCTTAATATTTTATTATTACCAATCATCTTTAAATTAATTCCGTTTTACCAAAATTTATTTTTATCATCCATATTCATCATATTTGATCAAAAATTAATCATCTGTATTTACATTATTTTATCTGACTGAGAAACTGCTATGTCACCCTTACCTTAGACCCTTAGATTCTCCTGTGCCTCCAGAGGCGCCTAGGGCATCCAAGAAGAGTCTCCAGTTGTCTCTGAAACTTGCAGCTGCAATGTCTTCCCACTCCAGCTGTATTGAGGCATGAAGGTGCTGCAGGTTGTTGTTTTAGGTACAACAGAGTGTATTTTTGGGTCTTCCTCTGTGGTGGGTGCCATTGGGTAACCAGAAAAAAGTAGACTTGGGAATTCTGGAATCGTCCATGTGCAGCACATGTCCAAGGTAGCTCGATCTGCGCCTTTGTATGGTCTTGCTAAGGGATGGTTGACCTTTGACGTTTCTAATGTGCTCGTTTGTTACCTTCTGGGTTCAATGGATGCCAAAAAATGTACGTGGGCACATATTTTCAAATGACTGAATTCTCCTCTCTTGTTCTTGATTGAGATGCCATGTTTCAGTTGCATAGAGGAGGACGAGCAGGACGTTGCTGTTGAACAGGCAGAGCTTAAGCTGGACAGAGAAAGTACTTGATCTCCAAACTTTTTTGAGTCTGTTGAAGGTGCTGCTAGCTTGCCCAATTTGGACAATGACTTCTTTAGCTGTGGATTCTGTATTCTCAATAGTGCTGCCAAGATATTTGAAATGGACCACTAGTTCCACATCATTATTGCCACATTTAATGTTCATTGGTGAACTGCTAGTTGCCATGCCCTTGGTTTTACTAGGGTTGATATTGAGGCCAAAACCTTCTGCTTTTTGTTGGATGATCAAGAGCAGTGCTTGAAGCCTTGATTTGCAGGTTTTGAGGATGGCAATATTGTCAGCAACTTCTAGGTCGCTCAGCAGGCAATCATTTAGATGCAGCTCAGTTGAGTCAATGCTCCTCAGTACAAAATTTATGACGATTGCAAACAGTAGAAGGGATCTTCTACTGTTAGTGATAGAAGGGAGTCACCCCTGTTTCACCCTGGAGAGGATGGGAAATTTGCGTGAATTTCCCTCTGCTGTCTTTGCACAACAGGTTGTATCTTCATACATCACCATGATGAGATTTACTATGATATCAGGGATACCATAGTGGCAAAGGAGCTTCCAGAGTGACTGGCGGTCTAATGAGCCAGTCTATGAAGATTATGTAGAGTTTATTGCGCCATTTGCAGCTCTCCTTCATGAGCATTTGCAGTGTGAATATTAGGTTCATGCAAGAGCGGTTTGGGTGGAAGTCATGCTGTTCTTCAAGCAGGTATTCCTTTAGGTGATGTTGTATTGGGAAAGGATAATGTTGGGCAACAATTTGCCAGGAATCAAGAGCAGGGTGATACCTAGCCAGTTGTTACAGAGCATGGTATCGCCCTTCTTGAAGAGCTTCACAAGTGTACTGTGACGCCATTCTGAAGGTAATTTTGTTGTTGTACAGATGGTTCCAAAGAAGTTTTTTCAATAGGTGACACAGGTGTGCATGGAGCATTTCAGCATTTCTGCTGTGATGTGATCTTCTGGTGATCTGCTGTTTTTCAGCATTTGACTGCCTTCAGAATTTCGTCTTCAGTCGGGGGCTCGGTGTTGATGTCTAGCGAGATCTGAGGATCTTCGGGGATGGAGATTGGTTCGTCCGGGGGTGGTCTGTTCAGGATTTTGTCAAAGTGGTTGGCCCACACCTCCTTCTTCTCTTTGGGACCGGTAACCAGTATGCCGTTTTCGTTCTTCACTGGACCATCGCTGGCTCTCTTCTTCCCGATGATCTCGTTCATTATCTTGTACAGGTACCTGCTGTCGCCGTTCTTGGTAGTTTCTTCAGCTTTCACGGCCTTTGCTTTGTAGAAATGGTGTTTGTCTTATCGCGCGCTCTTTTTGACAGTTTTGTCCATCCGTCTGTAATTCTCGGCCTTGTAGATCTGATTTGTTCGTGGCAGGCAAGGATCTAAAGTTTTGCGACTTTTCTCTCCTATATGAGCTGCCAAGTGCGGTCCGAAAGCCACTAGTCCTTCAATTTCTTGCGGTGCCCAAGGGTCTTGCTTGCTGACTCAATGTAGAGGTTCTTTATCTGGTCCCAT
>JAAAKM020001530.1:0-14542 GCA_010016025.2 Alatinidae sp. Z8VKAUB7J3 | reverse complement strand
ATTGACTAATTAGCAACTGTTTCAGGGTCAAATGATGCACGGGAACTTATTCAAGTGTTTTCAGATATCATTTACATGTTGAGAACTCGGAAAATTCCTTGAAATTAATAAACGGGGAGGGGGTCCTAATAAGGTGCAGGGGGGTTATAAATTTCAAAAAGTAATAGGCGGGGGGTACGACTATTTGGCACTCGAGAGTATCTTTATCTTCAACGTCTGGGAAAACAGCATATGTTATAGCTCAAATCTTTACATGGGAGAATGCAGATGGAAAATAAGGGGACAACTTCAGCACCCGAGTTGACAATTTCTCGATAATAATTTCTCATAACAGAACTCAGGTCTTTTCTGTGGTTTTCAAGTGGATTCAATGAGTTTCTCAAGTTTCCATTTTCTTGAGTCAGCTTCTCAGACTGTCCTGGTTATCCTACTTTTCGAGGTTCGTTAGAAAAGAACACTAGAGAAATAGAAAATATGTCACCACCGGGGATCGAAGCCGTGACCCATGCTTTCGCGGCGTGCGCTCTACCTACTCGGTTCGATCCCCGGTGGTGACATGCTTTTCTATTTCTCTAGAGTTCTTTTCTAACTAACATTTCAAATCCTCTCTTCTCGATGATATTTTCAAGGTTCGTATCCGTATTCAAGTTGCTGGCACACGAAAACACTGCAAGTTACAATATCTCGTTGCCAAATCGCTTACCTTTCCAAATGTTCCTTTACCCAGTACTTTCAGCATTTCGTAGTCCTCGAGAACCTAAAAACGAACAAAATACAGTGTCATGACCACTGAAATATTCAATAAAAATCACGTTATAACATCAAGGGGTGAAATAAAAAACTTCAGAAGAAAGTAAAAACCATGATACGATATCACTATCTCCTGGAACGTATTTTAAAAACGCTATACGCGGCTAAATCCAAACGGCCATTAGGTCATAACGACCTTGGTTACGTGGTGGCAACGCCATCACTAATGCAGTTTTTCCTTACTGCTGCTGCAAAAATTTTTACATTATTACAGTATAGCGCAAAATGCGTTGAAGAATTTTGATAGATCAAATTAACTTGTAAGTAAAATTTGTAGAGGGAATTCTTAGAGGTAATAGCTCGAAACCTGTAGATACATTTTCAGAATCTCCCAAATACTACGCTTAGCATTAGCTACGCTTAGCCACCGCGTAACCAAGGCAGTTCCAGATTTGGGTTTAGTAGCATAAGGACTAATTCATTAACAGTCTAACGAAAGGAATGGAACTTTTATAATACTGTTACCGGACGACACCCAGAAGATATAGAGACTCCCTAGAATGTGTATTTCTCAAGGTCACAACACCACAGTCAATGTTGAAGCAGGGCTGCCACAGAAAAAAGAGTAAAATCAAAGACTTTCCACGCTTAATTTTCAAGTTTTCCGGGATAATTACTGCATTATTTCCAAGACTCTTCGAATATTTTAGAGAATCCTCAGTAAATCCCACGACTTTTCAACAGTAAATAGTATTGACCCAAGCCCCACAACAATATCAAACTGCAAACAAACTAAATTTCTAAATGATTTGGGGAAAAATGCAAGTTCTCTTCATCAGTAGAGAGCTTTCTGTCATTTAAACCTACAAACAGGTAAATATAAGGAAACGAGTTGCATAACGTCTAACGTGGTAAAATATTACGAAGAAATTCATATGGCAATAATAATTTCCACTTAACTTTTCAAAATCCAGTTTACAGAATTTTCCCAGGACCTGTGGGAATCCTGCAGAGGTAACGGATTTCACAATCGAACCTGAGTATGAATTCTAAGGTTCAATCGGGTTCCCAGCCAACAACATACTGGATCATCAGTTCACAACCCTACCCTTACTGCCAATCTGCAACAGAATCACATGAGAGGAGCACAACTATGTGACATAACCACTTACGGCAAAGTCACTGAATTGTTCCTATATTTTCTTCCATCATCTATTAAAATCACTCCTGCTCGAGAGAGTACGCCATCTCTCCCCGTGTTTAAGAAGCACATGCCTTCAATTAAAACTGCAACAGTTTATAAAGAAGCAGCAGAAAACATTGTTAAGCAAACAAGAATCTACGTAAGTTAAAACGTTCGTGGCAACCCACATATTTTGCGCATTCGTAGTTTTAGCTCTTTCATTTACATTTTTTGGGGCGCAACAATAGTTGCCCCCCCCCCCCCCCCAAGGCAGATGGAGCGGGTCACAAATTTTCAAAAGATTTTGTCTAGGTGGGGGTTGGCTCGAATCCCACTTACAGGTTGGGGTTGGCCTCTAAGGTGAGGTTGATATTTGCAGGTGAGGGTTGTAAACCAGTCTAAACTAAATTCTTTACACGGTGGTATCCACTTCAAATTAAAAGTTGTATTAGCGATTCTGGTTCACCTAACTTATGAAAAGTTTTTCTCTTAAGACGTTGGGCGTTTGGGTGTTTTTCTTCAAGGACGTGACATAGTGAAACCTTTCAAGTGAGGAAATGTTTCAATGGAAGAATTCTACATTAGTGTTTCTATTTACATTACTGGTGGGAAGCGGCGATTTGAACTTTCGGAAATTTGTACCTCAAAAATTTCTTCCAGGTGGGGGTTGGCCTTTAGAGTTCTAGGTGGGGGCTGCCTTTGTAGGTTGGGGCTGATTTTTCTAGCTGGATGTCCAGACCCTCTTGAAAACTGTGGCTAATTTCTTACACGTGCCGATTTATAGACTTTGCCCTAAGAGTTTAATCCATATACTCTTATGACAAAGTCTAAATTCAATTGTAGGGCAATGTTAACCAGTTTTAGGACGTCAAAACCTGATCACTTGTACCGGGAGGAAAATCAAGAAGTTTGTGGCAGCTGAAGCCACCCTGAGGCGTCATGTTGGATTAGCTCGCTTCGTACGCTTAGGGATGAAGATCGAAGCTAGTAAGTTAAGCCCAATTATAAACCTGATTAGCTGATTTATCGGGGGTTCCCTAGCGAAAATATTTCCGAACAAGATTTTACAATAAAAATTAAATCGATTACAAGATTCTCACCATCTTCGGTCGTACGTGACTTGCTTCTTGCGAAACACTTCTTCTGTCCTTCATCTTTTCATCTTCATTAGCTTGCACCTTCGCTGCTGTTTGTTCGATTGCCAAAATCCACTCATCTCTACAATGAATTGCACAATGAGGAAAGGTTCTCACGAAAGGATTTCACATGAGAAGTAAAAAAATCACGGAAAACGTGAAAAAGCAATAGAGAACGTGAAAGGTTACCAGAAAAACGAACGAACATTTTAACGGAAAATGTGCAAAATTAAAGACGAAGCTAAATAAGTTACCATAAAAGCGACGGAAAATCCCAAAATTTAATGCCACATATGAAAAATTACCGGGGAAGTTGACAAAAAATATATTACAAAGTTGTTTTAAAAAACCATCAAAATTAAGAAAAATCTGAAGACATCTGAAAAATTACCCTACAACCTGCGGGATGTTACAATTGGTACATCAAGGGCACATTGGCTTGGTACAGTTGGATAAGACCTTCCAAGTATAAATCCTTTGAAATGTCGCTAAAACCCGTTACGAAGATCAGAATTAACAACTAATAAGGAGGGCATAGGCAATTAACTCCAAATAATGGATATCAACAATCTATTTGTTTTGATTTTTAGTATTTAAGCCGATTTTCGGTAATCTGTTACCGAATCAGAAATTCTGGCAATAACAAGAATTGTTTTATCTTTTTAAACACAAGACTTCACATACATCCCTATGCCTTACGAGGCGTTTCTTCACAGTGGGGAGGTGGGCGTTGGTGTAAGACATGTTTGAACATGAATATTTTGAATCATTCCTAAATTTAGCATTAAACTGTTCGTTGATTACCCACAGATGCCACAGACACTATAGTTAGAATACTGGGCTTTTCTGAATTTGAGAATTTCCGCTTCAGGGCACACTTTTCCAAAAATATGAATAAATCCTGGGACTTTTGTTAATTAAATAAAATGTTATCAATATTTCTTCACCCAACAATAACATCAAACTCCAGACAAACTAATTATCAAGATAATCAAAGACCGAAATTTATTACTGCAAACTCTATACAAACTAATTTTTAATATGATTAAAGATGGCAATTTAATATTGTAAACTCCAGACACACTAATATTCAACATCATCAGAGATTAGACATAGACTCTGTTTCAAATTACAGAATCTCATTTAATTAAGACCTAGGAACTGGTCCATCAACAAGAAAACACCTTGTTGAAAATCTTGCATGGCAACACGGTGAAAATAATTAAAGTAACGAACAATTTTCACTTTTAGGTAGGGGACGATCTAACTTTCATTTTGCGGTTTTACAATCTGTTTTTATTTCACGCCTTGTAAATTCTTGGACTTTCCTTTTTTGCAATAAAAATTTACAAATTCCACAACTTTCCATGCATTTTTTAAGTAATATTACAATGCTATGGACTTTTCCGGCTTCTTTTCAAACTACAAGTCTTTCCAGAGCCTGTGACAACCCTATTAAGGCAAACCTATAAGACTTGCTTGGTGTACCACCCTTCTGCTAAAAATTAAGGATTTTCTAAATGTTACTATGGTAAACCACTTCTCAATTTTACAGCGCGAAGCTCAGGTCGGGTGGGGATAAAGTACTTCTTCAGAAAACTCTTGATCGTGATATGCGGGAAAGTTCAAATAAATCAAGTCCCTTCTCAAGTATCAGGTAACTCTAATCCCCAGTCGAATATAATCGTCACTACTTTGTCCGCATTTTATAACCTCCTACCCTAAAAGTAAGTAGGCGAGTTAGCTCAGTCGGTAGAGAGCTGGGCTACGAAGCTGAAGGTTGGAGGTTAGAGCCTATGCTCTATCCTCAATCTGAAAACTCTTACTGCAAACCCAGCGGGAAAATGGGTGCTTGGCATAAGCTGGCATTAAAAGGCGGCGAGGAAATGAAGTGACTGCCAAACTTTACAATGCTGTGGCTCAAGACATGCGACTTTCTACCATATCACACCCCCTACGCTCTGAATGGAGTTTGGAACTACCTTTACTATTTCCCCTAAAATTAAATCTTATACCAAGCTTTCTATACGAAAACACGCCCTCCCAAACATTCTATGTTGGCGATGGCAGTGACCGATAACCTTAACAATGATCACATATAATTAATGGTAGTAAACCCTCCATATTTCAAGGGATGCTAAATTTTGTCATAGGTACATGAACGTCCTCACAAATACTCTTGATAGTTGCTCCTTCTTTGGATCACGTTCGCTCGCTAGTCGTCTTTCTCTAACCATTGTGGTTATTTTTTTCCTCTCATCCTTACAACATCCCTTAAACCCCTTCTCAAAATACCTCCCCATCTTATAGAATGGTCACGTAGGGGACTGAGAGTCATGCCCCGCGTCCACTTCTAAGGACATATCTATCTTTAAATTCATCTCGATTTGTAAATAAAAATTTGACCTTGAGGCCCTAGTCAGATCAGAAATAAACAAGACCCTTGCAACACTGCAGAAATAATCCAGCTGAAAAACTCATGAAAATATCTAGACTGACATATTCAAAAATAAACCACAAGCTACTTGGAATTCTCTTTGTACTTCACCATTTTCATTTAACGTAAGGCATCGTTAGAACATTGCCAGAATACGCAGAAAGGGTGATCGCAAATTTTACGAAGATTTTTATCCCTAAAAGAGGTGTTTGTGAACAACTACGGTATTCATTGTGAAGTCTCTAAAACGACTCATGAACTCCACTCTTGCCTTGTCTTATATACCAAACAAATAGTAAAATTGACGTAAAACATCATATTTTCTCTTTTAAACTAAAGAAATGTCTCCGCCTCTATCCTTTCTAACATATTTCTTTCGTTTTCAATGGTCAAAATCTCGTCTCTAGAAATATCCGACTGGGTTCACAACCCTTTTTACTTCAACTGAAGCAACACGTTCCTCTCCAAAGTAAATTTACCCTGCGGCCCTACAATCTTCGACACGTTTCCAACAGTCGTTGTCTTACTGCTTTAAAGCTTCCCACACTTCCGCTAGTACTGATAGCTACGTCACATATACGTTATCCACATAAGATATCACAACCTATGTTACGAAAACATAACTACTTTCTTATATAGCTATGGAAGTCAAACATCCATCTAAATGCCGGCCCATAACCTGTACTTAACACTTTACCTGCAGATAAATGATCTCTGCAACTCACTGTTGTTTTGTCGCTTCCAAGGAACCAAATACTTTTCAACGATCGTGCGTAAATATTTCGGCACAACTAAATACTCCATTCTATTCCTACGACAACAAACCATTTGTAACTACCACTTTCCACATAATTGTCCTTCATAGGCGAGGTACAGATTGACAGTGCGCACATTCATAGTGCGCAGATTCACAGTGCGCAGATTCAAATGCGCAGACTCAAATGCGTAGTTTATCGATATGCCCATCGTCAAACCTGTGCCTCCTTATCTTCGCCATTAAAGCATTCTGCTCGATGAATGGTGTCTTAACATCAGCATGTAAGGAGTTAAGCCACTGATGACTTCAATATAATAATTGTGGCTATACAAACTAGACAGATAAGCCAGACCCCAAATCTAATCCTTACGACATGTCCATTCAATTTTACTAACTTGTTAGTTAACTCAAATTTAAGTGGCCACAGATAGTCAATAGTACTAAATGTGTCATCATCACCAACATTGCAAACATAAGCTGAAATCTAATACGTGACGTGTTTCGTCTGATAAGTGCCGCTGTGCTTACTAAAACAGGTGCTAGTAAGGTATTTCTAAGGGCAAACACTTGTTATATGACCATCTGAAATATTAACCATATTCCACGGTAAAATTTTAATCGTAAACTTCGAAGAAACCGCGTGTTTGTTTCTGCTGTCAGATGCGCAGCTGTTCTTGTCCCGTTTACCCGTGCCGAGGAGATTTCAAGGGTACGGGTACCAGTTCCAGTTATCGGACAACCAATCAGGATATTATGGAGGTACTCGTTAACATAAATTCCCTCCATTATATGACCCCTCCCCCCCAAAATAGCCCTACATAAATATGCTTAAGACGTTTCACAAGCCCTTAAATCAGGACTTCGAAAATTATGGCATACGTAAAGTAGAAATATTTACGTTCTTATGTGAGCTAAACGTGGGAAACTGGTGACATAACAGTGATATTCAGGTTATACACATCGGATCATCCTGTTTAATACACTATAAACACTTTTTGTCCGTTGATTCTATTACTGGATAAAGAGTACTCTTGCATCACATCATTCGAAACTAGATTCTCTTTTTCCTTAGGCGCCATTGAGGGCCCATCACACAACTTCTTCATCAGCTCTAAATGTATCTTATGCGTCTTAGCATTGACACTCGCGTTAGCATTGGCACTGGCGTTGACACCGGCATTGGCACTGGTATTGTGCCATAAATTGACACAGGCACGTCTTCTTTCCGCTTACCCATTCGCCATACTAAATCGCTTATCACTTGTATATGTTTCGTATGTCGCTCATTTAACACGCGTACTCCTTGTTTCCTATTTCTTGCACAACATGACACTAATATACGAATGAAGAAATGTAACGTATGCAAGCGCCGTCAAAATGGCAGTTTATATGTATTTCTTTCCTCTACAGCTCTTTCTGATCTTTCTCATTATAGAACAACTCAAGACCTTTCCGTCTGCTGCAAGAGCCCGAGCGGCGACTAAAGGTCATGCTGGAAATTTAAAGAACTGTCATCCGTTTCCAATCAGGCGGACCATAAAGCATTGCTACCCACGACAGCTTATCCTTCGCCGTACCATCTGTCTTCCGAGTCCAAAAAATTTGACAGTCGTCCGGCTAGAAGCCGGAGGAAAGTTACACGCTTATACAGCACAGGTTAAGGTCAACAATCAAAGGTCAACAATCAAAAGTCAACAATCAAAGGTCAATAATCGAAGGTCAACAATCGAAGGTCAACAATCAAAAAAGAAAGCATCATAAAGTCTGCATACGGTGCTTCTTGCATTCCGTGGCACTGAATTTAAATCTAATCGATCAATGGTGCCCAAGAGTATAAACCAAAGTGTCAAAGCTATATAATAGCGTCGCAAGGTTGCTGGAGTTGCAGGTTCACGGCTCCAAACGTAGGATAAACTACTATTACTTCAAAGGTTTACAAGTTCCAAAATTATACAAAACACTGTCCAGTATCTACGTTTGCATGGCCAAAAAAGGGGGGAAATATTTTTACCTGCGTGTTTGTCAAAGCTAAAGCTCTACAGTATGTGTGTTCGAAGTCACACCTCAATTCTAAAGCCCGTACTCTCTGTATCTTGTCGACAAGCCATTTAGGCATGCAAGTCCATAAGAGGTGGAGGAGGGGGTCATCAAATTGGAACCGTTTTGTTGAAATGCGCTCAGGAAAAATAGTCTTAATGTTGAGGTAAATAAATAATCTTCTAAACATTTCTTGCTCCCTGAAGGGGCAACTAAATTCTCTACACAATACCTTTCGGCTGACGTTTCCACATGAAATGTCCTTTCCACCAGAGTTGTTAACTGAAAGCATCTAGTAACGAAAATGAACGAAACGTTTTACACAATGGGTTAGCTCCAAGGATTTTCAATCGTACTTCTTCAACACCTTCACAATCAAGAAATTTGCAGTTTCCTCCTCTGACAGATTACTCAGAAGATGTGAAACGGCCACTACAAAATTTATCATATCAAGAAACACAGGGGCATGACACCCTTGACACACCCCGAGCTTATTCCAAATTCTCATACCACGACAAGGAAACTTACCGGATTATGAATGTATTACTACGAGGCTTTTCCGTTTTCATTATCTGGCATTCTAGAAGAAGAGGTGAAGATTCAATTAGCTTATTCCAATGATAGTCACACAGCTGGACACGGTTGGGTGCGGTAGCAAACAATTTTGGAAATTTGAACAGAAGCCTATATGTACCCAAGAACCACCTCCCAAGAAAGCGCTGGCGGAAACAAATGACAACCTAGAGAAACCCTCTTTTAAGACCAAGAAAAATCCTCTTCAAACCTGGCAAACCTTACGCCAAAAATGCAAGTATGATAGGTTTGTAAGTAAGAGAAATGTCAGAGTTTCGAAGTATCTACATGCATGTCGAATGAGCATTTTTCAGCGAGCAAAGAGCACTGGCTAAAGCAAAAGAACTTCCGTTAATCATCCGTTCCAATAGTTATTTAAAAGCCAGCCACCACCAGAATTCAAAACAGCTGCGTAAGGGGGGAAGGAGAGTAGCGCGTCATGACGCAGTAATGAGAGAATGGCTCAACTGAGGACGTTATTTCTCCTGGTGATGTTCTGAAAGAAAGATAGTAAATACGAAGGGGTTGGTGGTTTACAAAGGGGTTAGTGGTTTACAAAAGTGGTTAATTGCAACTTAATAATCGTTTCCAATGCTTCTCGAAGTCTGATAAATACCCCATTTAAAGCTCCTTTAAAAACTATCCCATAAACAAGTTGGGAAATTAAGGAAGCGATTACGCTAGTCAATTGCCGATTTACTGTAATGGCACGAACTCTTCACAATGGAGTCGTAGGTATTCATAGTGCCACGGTGGAGAGAAAAAGGCGCAAATCGATAAATGATTTTTACAACACGGAAGTCACTGAAGTCTCTTTTTATAAACTTCTAATTGATACCGTAATCTCAAAACTTTGAAAAGGTAAGCAAATAAATGGCTCTTGCGGCTTACAGCAATTTCTTCCACCACTCCAAGTCGAACGCCGATATCAAAGTTCACCAGTATCGGTACTGTTTCATGATGCTTGAGCTACTCTACTAATGACTTCGGGGGGCTTTACAAGCCTAACAGCGAGTAGGCTAAAACTAAAACTACACTACACCGCAGCTTACAGTTTGCAAATCCCGAGATGCTTCGTATTGCAAATCGCTAAAACTTTGGATATTTGGTGTTACAGCTTCTAGATTAACAGAACCATAAGCGATGAGCTCTACACTACGACCGGCTTCTATGACTCAGTGTTTACTGCAGTGCTTTTCAGTGGCAGAAACTCTCTGATTCCACATCTGCCTGCCATATATTATTTTACGCTCTTACAAATAGAGGGCGATGCTAGTTTTGACTCAAACAGTACATTCCTGGGAGGGCCTTCTTGTCTTCACACATAAACAGCCACTGTGCTGGCGCCCGAGAGCTGAAATTCCACAAAGGGGAATGCCTTTAATACTTCCAATGATGCATGCTGCAAACACGGTGTCTTTGCAGAGTAATAGAATCCTTAGCATGAATGTAAGGCTTTCGAGCATCAGAACTCTAGCAAGTTGCAGTTACATGACACAATTGCTTCCTTACGATTGGCAAGCGTAAAATAAAGCCACACAAAGGCCCGAGGAGCAACCTGGGCCACCGAAATGCTACATATGGACAGCCTTAGCTTTTTTGATGATATCTGCGTGCACCAAGAACGCAACATACTATTAAAAGTTTGGGATACTTTATTTATTTCCTTCTCTATCAAATGTATTTATTGGAATTAATCATGCCATTTATACGCCAATCACAGCACGTTGTTTATCACAACTGTACCCAGGCCCTCCTAGTTTTACGTAGAGAAGCAGTACATGTAAGTTCTCGTAGCAAGTTGATTTTGTTAGATCTAGCCATGATTCTTTCATAAATAATATGAGATGTTGGATGCTCATAATATTCAAGGAGTTATTGTATACTTCAATCCATCCACCGACCACTTCCAAAAGTATAAGATTTTGTATGGAATGAAACGAACTACAAAATGCTTATAAAAGCCTAGAGTTTTAGCTAGCCCACTGAATATTTTGTATAATTTCTCCTTATAAACATCGCGTGCTTTCCTGCAAGAGCAAAAACAGGAGACATAAAAATAACTGATTGGTAGTCAGATTTGTTCACTGCGATTATTTTTCGTGAGTATCGGCGCGGGAAAGACAAATAACGCATATATATTCAACGACTCATACAGTACAACACAATAATATCATGTTGACAATTAATCCAGTCGAAGAAAATATATTTTGATAACCTACATTTCACGTCCAGAATTCTGTTCCACAGTATCCGGAGGAAATTGGTCCAGCCATGTTCTTCACATGACAATATCGTAGTAAACAAGCGGTGAAAACGAGGCTGTCAGCGGAATGTGGACTAAAACCGACCTTCCGAGTGAAAGCACTTTCTCACGCTCACATGCAAGCCACAAAATTGTCTTGTGATGAAACCAGGCTATGAGGAACCGGTTTTGAAAGTCTGGGGTTGCGCACCAGTGAACAGTTATCTTAAACAAACGCCTGGGCAAACTCAACCTTGTTATTAAAGGAAGGCATTGAAATACTTAGATAGACATCGGCCACTGAGAAAGATGCTACTTCACAGTAGGCCCTACACTCATCCCTTCTTGTTACCCAGAACAAGGAGAAACACGCAGACACACATATCTATAATAGCTCAGTCTAATGTTTCTTTACATTACGCCCACTTAAAAGGTGGCTTGCCATGATGTCGTGTTCAATGTTTATAAAAGGCCCAGGTTCAGAGATTATTTCGAGGCAATTCTCGGGCACTCACGCTCCAATACAATCTAGATTGGACGACAGTAACAAACTGTTTTTCTGTTGAATTGTGTACATGGCAACCGATTATTATTCTCATAGCATGCTAGTAATACACTACGGCACTTTCAAAGTACGGCTTCCCAAGAGGTCACCTGGAATTGCTAATAATCACCTCTTCCCTAGCAACCGTGAACAAAACAATTAAAAATAGTGTTTCTGTGTTCTACAGTCCTCACTTTTGTAAGGACAGACATTCAAGAGTAAATATTTTGCACCATAATATTACGGCAGAGCGTAGACAAGATCATTCGACGTCAAGGCTCGGGTTATGCGCAAGCAGCCCTACCCACTCATCCCTACTTCCATTCATATTTGCTATTTCGCATATGTGATATTCAAAACGTAAAAAAAAGAGGATAAGTATCTATACTGCTTATCTGTTATACGCCAAACTTCACATTACATCAAAAATTGTTAAGTTATTCCCTACGAAATGCACGCAGGGCGGGGAAAGGGATCAAACGCCTGAACAAATAAGCGTGAACCCGAAGAATGGTTAATAACTGTGTTACCTTACTTAATTACTCACGCGCAATCCAAACAAAAGCGGTTTTCGGAACAAAGATGTGATACCTGCTACACTTTCGCGAACCCTGTATTTCCACAATGGGTAAGGTCGTCATTTAATCTGCTCCAGGAAATAGGGTTTACTGCCAGTGTTCCTACATTCGCTTTTATACGCATGGGCACCATTTACACAACAACACCTCTGCGGCAAAATCCCTCCTTTGATATTGCAATCATAACTCATGGCTTCACAACGCCCTTCTGACCTGCTGCTCTCAACCATACACAGTGTTTTGCTGTTGGTCTGCCTTGAGATCAGATATTAAAAGGAAACAGCCTCAGCACACGGTTAACAGAGATAACAACCTTGTCATTGGTCAAATTGCTCTGATAAGTATATCACACTTGTTAGTCTAGATACTCCAAGCTTACGAATTTGTTGAAATCTCTTTGCTTTGAGAAAGCTATAAGCAATCTGTTCCCACGACAAAAAACTAACCCAAGTCGTATGACTGACACTCTTATCGTTTAAGTGCAATCGGTACTTCAAAGCCATAAAATCAACTGCCTGTCTGCTCTTCCTACGTTTACAATGTACGCCCAAGCTTCTTCTGAGCTAGAGGGAATAAAACGGTTAGTCTCTACAACATTCCCCTCCCTCAAAAAATTCCCAGAAGGTACAGGTACCGAAAGAAGAGAGTTGGAAACCAGAAAAAGTTATTAACGAGACAAAACTAAGAGTGATGGAATTACACGAGTAAAAAGGCAAAGAATAGAGGGATGAGGTGGGGCGATGACTGGAAGACAAAACGACTTGTATAGTAATGGTGGGGGTGAGACGGCAAACAGTTTGTAGAGCAGTGAAAGGACCCTCACAGCGAAGATATTGGGGGCAGAACCAAAAGGAACATGAGAAACCATTAGGAAAGTAACGAGCATACAGGTAGAAGAATGACGAGAACAAGGAGGATGCGTTGATAAAGTGGGGGGTTGGAGGTTGGGGGGCGATCTCACAAAGAACAAAGCAGGCACGGAGTTTGCAGGAGCCACGCAAATTGGAAAAAACATATAAATGCTAATAAATGTACAGAAAAAATTACATAGCGATGTACAATTACGGAACTAAGTGCTTAAGTTGCGAGGATGAACAGACTCCGGTTACCGGGACCGTGCGTTGAAGTGAAGATAATACAAGGGAACAATAGAGACACAATATACACGTTGTTTTCTTCATAAGCAACTCTTGCTTAGGTGTGAGGCCTCGATTTGGTCCAAAATCTAAGAAACATAGTAAGCAACTCGAGGCCTCATATTCAGGAGGGACAATTCAAAACAAATCAAGAGACTTTTTTTATTAAGAATTGAATACAAACAGATGATATATAACAAATATCACACGTTGATAATGTGTCAATACAAGAGATTCAAGATCCAACCATCATTTGGTATTTCATAGGTCGTTATACCTAAGCAACTACTTAAGCAACTCCAGGCCTGATTTTGGAATATTGCTAGGCAACTCGAGGCCTGACCCCGAAAATGGAGTTGCTTATAAAAAAACGTGTACTGACAATATGCTGTTTGTAGAGATAAGGAAACAGTGCAGCAAACGTAGATAAAGAAAAGAAACGATAGGTGAAATTGTGTTCACGAACTTGGAACAAAAGTGGTATGAGACGGGCATGGTAACTATAGAAAAGTTCAGGAAACAAAGACAAAGAGGTAAAACTCTACAACACTGAAGAAAATTAATGGCCTGGAAAAATACTTGTGTTCGAATAAACAAAAAATAGTGCCAACAATAAGAAAGGCCAAAAGAAAATAGAGTGGGTGTGGTTTTGCACCAAGAGTTTACTCTTTTATCCAAAGTTTCAAGGACAGAAATACAACAGCACTGGCTGATGAGTTTGGTAACGAAGGACGGCTTAACCTGGCTCTTGTTAAGCGCTGAACCAACTTTCCACTAAACATTAGTTCTTCCCTCAGACACGACAAACAGTGCCCAAGTGTCACCTATGCGCACTTGGTTCTGGCAGAATGATCGAGTAAGCAAAGTACTTTACAGAAAGGCGACTGCGTCGGTTTGGGGTTGGAATGTGCGTCAAAAACACAAGGCTTAGTCGAAAAATAGAAGTATACACGGTTATGATTCGAAAATGGTTCTGATATATCTAAATCTGTTACAGTAACTTCAATGGTGTTATCATATACAGTGGAACCTCACCCAAGATCAATTCCACTAAGAGAACACCTCGCTGTAGAGATCAAGGAAGGGCTCAGAACCAATATTTTCTCACTATTTGTAGTTTAGTTAAACCTCTCTAAGAGAACACCTCACATCCCGATCACAGATCA
>JAAAKM020001529.1:0-14544 GCA_010016025.2 Alatinidae sp. Z8VKAUB7J3 | reverse complement strand
GCTCATATGAGTCGACTCTTTCTTGAACCGGTTTGTAATCGATTAATCGCGTCGGTATGGACAGCACTAATACAGACAGACAGACTGACAGATAGAGACTTTTAGATATCATGAGTCACTTTATATAAACTATTTTTATATAGAAGTTGTTATCTACTCCTACAACGCGTGTGCTAAGATTCAAATCAATACCTTTATTGATGTTATTTATATTGCATGTTTTTAAAGATGCCAAGAGTTCGGTCTACACTACTCTTCCTATCTTCGTAAATAAAGCATTTTTCTCAAAAGAGTTCTTGGGATTTTTACGGTTATTCTTCAACACGTTAACTTTGATTTTATAACAAATGTCATAATTACAGTTCCGCCTATTTATGCAAAAATTCGACTATACCAAGGAATTAAATGTTCAAATATACCAATATATCGTCCTTAACGGTTAAAAGAGAACCAATCACAGATTCAGTTGGTATTAGTAGTTTAATAAATGACTTCTTTTGCAATGTCGGCTATATGTTCTGTAAAGATACTCCGGAAACACAGAGTGATCTCCGAAATGGTAAATATGCCATCAACCCTAATAAAGCCATCTTTGAATACTGGTTCAGTAACGGATTGTTTTTGCTAAACGTTTTCGCCTTTCACTGGTCACATTAATCGTATGGAGTGAAGTAGGAATGATTTAACGAAGAATTTAAAGGAAAAAAGAAGACAAAAACACGCCGTAGAAATTATATAAGCACAGGTTTCCCGTCACTTGTTTTATTGAAAAAGGCGCAGAATGTAAACAAATTATTTTTGTCCATAGAGTACCGGCTTCTTTGTTTTGATGAATACAGCTTCTAAAGTGGCAAGAAGAAACGGAGATTGTGCTTTGGCTAAAAGCCTAAACGAATTCTTTTGGTATTTATCGGCTGTTGGGTTTTCAAGCAAATGCTGCCCTGTTGCACACTTTGAGTCCATTTGCTAAAATTCCCCTCCTCCAAATTATTAAAATCACCAAAATCAAAACCTTCACTCAAGAGAAAACCAGTAAAGCTGCAGTACAACGCGGTTTCATAGTTTTGCTACGGAATTTAGACTAAAAGGGGCGACAGTGTGTGTGATTTCATGGCTATCTATACCAAGCAAATATGTACATTATGTTTGTAACTCATCGCTATCAAAAGAGAATTCGGGTCTCAAAATTTGCTTTAAAAGTAAAATTATTTGAACAGTAACATGCTATAGTGATCAGCTACTGATTATTAGAAAATGTTTGAGTAAGTAAACAACTTTTTATCCCTGATACTTAGATCCTAAAGTCAAACGCACAAGGTACGCATAGGCTCCTTGGTTTTGTTTGAAATTTCTAAATACTCCTGAATTATCATTCTACCAAAACAGAATAAGAAACTGGGCCTTTGCAATGCTTTTAATAGCATCCCTGCTGCGGCTAGATCAATCTAAAACAGAACTATTCTGTTTATGACTAGATTGCAGGTAGTCATAGGCCTTAATGAAGTTATGATGAGTACCATTTAAATCTTATTTGGACGGAGGTCAGGGATACGTTGCCATCAACAGAAACATGAACAATACTCTACTTCAAATATATTTATTCTGAGTTTACAAATGAGTTGGCTCCCTTCCTTCCCATACCTGTAATGCAATACCATTCCTTTGTAAAATTTAGAGTGCTTGGAATACACAATCACGTTTTCAGTTCGTTACGTTACCAGCAATACTCTTCCAGGCCTCCGACAACGATGTGATTGCAACCTAATTTAATTATACTTTGATCTGGAGAGTATTGGGAATATGAAGGTACCAGTTCATACGTTTTCACGTGAAGCACCCAGACGGAGATGCCAGGCGTATGCGCAGGCGTAATGCGATTGGATTGCCCTTTGAAAAGAAGACAAGTCTCATAAGAAGTAGCAGTGTATCACCAAATATAACGAAACGATAGCTAACTAAATGGGATTTTTACGTTACTATTACGGTTAGGGTTGCAGCACCATATAAGGTACTGTGAATAATTGTATTCCAGGTCTTCGATGCAGATGCAGTCCCTACTGTCATTTAATGTAATGCCAGTTACAAGTAGCAGTGCCATTGTGGACAAAGTTAAGCTGGGCGTACATCCACGAGATTGCTGTAAAGAATATAGCAGGCACGTACCTCGCTTGATCTAGACTAGGGGTTTTCAACCTTGGGGTCGCGTCCCCAAGCTGGGGACATCGAAAATTTTGGGGGGACGCGAACATCATTTAATCGCAAAAAAATGTTGTGTCTGTTAACATGTAATGGTTTAAGATTTAATGGAAGGCCGTGCCGGGTGTACTTTATTTGACAATATGATTATCATACATGATTTTAGTACTTCATTTGGTCATAATTACTATTAAAATGTTGATAATTTAGCTATAAATATTGATTTTTTCCACACAATTACTGATTTAAAATTAAATATAATATGTAAACAATAGAATAGAATAAAGAATGAAAATAGTTTAATTGAATTTTATATATTCTGTTCGACAGTTATGATAAGTCATTATTTGAAATGAAATGGGGGATGCAAACTTTTTATTAACCAAAAAATGGGGACGTTGCTGGAAAAGGTTGAAAACCCCTGATCTAGACCATCCTTTAAGAGGAACAAAACTCGCGTTAAGACAACATGGGCGATGAATGATGAAAC
Organism: Alatinidae sp. Z8VKAUB7J3; assembly: GCA_010016025.2. NCBI lineage: Eukaryota > Metazoa > Cnidaria > Cubozoa > Carybdeida > Alatinidae > Alatinidae sp. Z8VKAUB7J3. The sequence continues at coordinate 11,858 of JAAAKM020001529.1, read as the reverse complement.
GCACTCAAAGATCATCTTAAAGCTCAATCTCCATTAGGCGGTCGGGAATCATGCTGGGCGCCAGCGAACAGTTCTGACCATGCGCAGACGTTTCTTTTGACTGTTAATTGGGTGATGGAATCTGATAGCTGAGATAACCGGCGCTCGCCAAGAAGTTCAAAAAGGATTGAACTTTTACAGCGCCCCGCAGCAAACCCGGAAGTCATGCTATTTGGTTAACCCATCAACGTGCAGAAAACATCAAATATTTGGAGTACTCTTGAGAGGGTTGGTCATGGTGGCTGATTTAAATAGTGAAATAGATTACACCGGTTGAATGAGTCATTCTTGAGGCGTTTTGAGATATCAAAGCGGCTTTGGAGATTTCGCGTTTATTGAAAGGGCTTTAGATGAATTTAGGGAGAACCCCGTGGCCAGGGTTAAAAATTTAGGGAGGGGGATCTAAATTTGAGGCCGCTGTTATAATCGACGAAATGTTACGGTAAAGATTTTAGAATTATCTATAGATTTATGAATATTGAGTCGATTATTTTTAAGGGCTGAACATATCTTCTACGGCTGGAGGTTTAACTGAAACGCTGACTTTCCTAAATAGCAGGTAAAATGCTATGCTAAGCAGAATGTCACGTTTATTTCTAGAAATGACGTAAATCCATCATTGTAACTGGTCAGTTAATAGATATAAATCGGACTACACGACTTCCAAAATTCATTTAAATTTAAGTTGATAGATTGTTGTAAGTCAGAGAAGGTTGGAATAGTCTCCTTTAATTTCTCAGTCCTGATAAAATTTTCTAACCCACATTCTTTTCGCAGTCTTCTTTTTTGTTAGCTTTTTCTTCTTCGATCAAAAGATTGTTCTTCCTCTCCATTTTCTTCGTTCCGAAATATTATTTTGGCGCCAAAACGTTGGCGAACGAGCTCGACGACTGGAGGTGGAGATTGAGCCCTGCCGAGGTCTGGTGGGCGCCGAGGTCGAGCGTTCTCAAAATCGCCTTATGGATATTGGCCTTAACTCTAGATTTCTTGATAATTTGAGAGCATTATCAAAAGCGACTGGACATCAATACGATGACAAACTACTATTTGGCCATCAAATACGCTTACCCGATAGAAGCCTACAAAGAAACTTTCAAATATGCAATGAAACATAACAAATGTATGCAAAACGATTTCCTTTATATTGATAAGAATAAGGTAAGATTCATGTTACACCAAAACATATCACTTGTGTTCTAATTAACCTTTTCTCTATAACCATGGTTATATTTTGTAGTAAAAATACTCAAATATTCAAAGAAAATGCAAAACTGCAAAATAACGTTAGAAAAACTAACCTTAGATTCGAACTCGGCATACTCGAATTGGGTTGTAACAACTGCAGGTATTTATGCAGCAAAAACTTTGTTACCCAGTGTTATAAACACCGACAAAGGGAGGAGTTGATTTCACATATAATAGACCTTTGCATAACGTTCGGATTCTTTGCTGCCATATTAAAAGCTGCTGCTGATTACTTTTACTTCCACTATTGAAGTTGAAAGGGACGAAATGTATCAAAACAACCTTAGCTAAGGAACACCTAGTTTTTAGTTCACAGTTTAACATAGAACTGTCATAATAAAATACATCAAAAAGTATACCGTAACAGCAAACAACAATAATCTCAAAATTATTTGGCAAATTAAAGATTCATTATCGTTTGTTTAAAGGCAGGCTTACAACTCCAACCACATTGTTTATTATATTTTAAGTTGTTTCAGTAGGCACAGGAATATATCACAGTGTTCGCAAATTAGAAAAACAATTTTTAGTTAGTACTGTATGCCCTCAATGTTTTCGGTGCAAATAGTTTCGTATTGAAGTCGCTATTGCTTCCTCGGGTGTTTCATGAGATCGACTACTACCAAAATTACATTAACTGCCATGAGAAACGCATTATAGATATAAATTTCGACTGAATCATAGGCTTTGTTCCGTATATAAATTTCTTTAGTTATTAGTCCAACCCAACCCAACCCAACCCAACCTCAAAGTTACTTCAATTATGAACCAGTTGCAATCCTTACGTTTTAACATCTCTCTGGTAGATTGCCGATTGTCTGGCATGTCATTGGTAAATGCAGACCTGCATCTCCTACCGCATTGTCTGCTACACTGCAAAATGCTTTACGATGCAGTAAAGTGTCACAGTCATCACACTGAAAAACACAATTTGCTTACGATTGTATGCTTCGCGTTTACACTGTAAATAGTTCATATGGCTACCACTATTGCTCCGTTGAATGTTTTGGTTCATTACATCAACTTTCTTCCAAAATTACAGAAACTGACATGAGAAACGTGTAACATAAATGAATCTCGTCTACATCGTGGGATTTGTTCGGTACATAACCTTGTTGATTGGTGCAGCATAACTTTTCGTTTGCAATCTCTCAATCAAAGACCCCTGATGAGCAGTGGGCCCGACATTAAAACTACCCTAAATAAACAGAAAAACCACCAAACAGGCTTACTAATAAATAAAGGGCAGCTGGGGCGTCCAATGGGGACGCCCCTCAATTTGTGCTACCGGGCAGAGAAGCAAGCCATGAAGCAGGCTCAACTTCCCAGTAGGACCGCCTCTCGTGGATTATGGAAAGCATCTGTTATCAATGAGAACAGATACATCTACCCATCCCTTGCCAAAAGGCCGAGAAGCCATAACTTTTCGTTTGCACTATCCTTTGAGTGTTTCGTAGCTTCAAGTCTTGAAAAACGTGATTCCGAGATGCCAGCGAGACCTATCTAAGTTTCGCTAAAGTTGAAGAGGCTTTGGCGAGACAGTTCGCTAGACCGTAGCGAGTACGCAAATTAGCGAGTATTTTGCGAATAACGATATTTAGCTCGCGAGGGCTTAGCGAGAAAGTCAACGAGCTCGCAACGCTAGAGAGGCTCTTGTACATCAGGCCCCAGAACGTTTATACTCCTGTTTATCATCCTAAAAAGAATGGGTAATGTGAACGAACGGATAAACGTTCGTTAGAGCCCTTAATAAACGTTCCGGTGATTAGACACATCAGGTTTCTTTTTTATCACTTTTGCAGTAGTTACGTAGTTGTTCCTTCTGGTACCTGCTAGATGCCATTTTACTTCATGCGTGGTGGATTGCCGCGATCTCTTATTCTCAAAGCAGTAAAGGACTACGTATTTTAAACATTATATTGTAATTATGAACACAATCTTATTAAGAATAGTGTCGCATTCAGTATTTGGACGAGATTACTAAGGAAGCACTTTCTTACGACTTTTTTAATTGAATCGAAATGATACTTATCATATTCGTGATTTCCAGGTAGGCAGGACTGCCTCCACCCAACTCTGATGTTGCAGCTTACACTTCAGAGACATCTTCATTTGATCATTGTCTTGATGACTATAATGAAGTTGACATTATTCATAATGCCACTGGGTCTGACACCCCATCTGGTCATGTTGTGGTACTGGCAGAGCTTTATGGTTTTTAACCACTGTGGTTGGGCACTAACCATCCCTTGGCGCGGGATGTGTTATGTTGTCAACTTTTCATATGATCATTTCCGTTACGATTGTAAAACGTAATCATTGTATATAAAATATATCTGTAATTAAGAAATGAGCTAGTTGTTCACTTGCCATGTCGTGAAGATGGTACGAAAATTCCAAAACACATTACGCTGGTTTCGTCTAGAAGGAATCGAATCCTTGTCAATCACGACGCAAGGGTTGGTAAACGCTGGAATCTTTACAGAGCCAGAGAGGGGACATTTGTTAGAATAAGAGAGTAGAATAATAGAATAATGTTGGTAGGCAATGATTGATATGAACGCGAAGATTCAGTTAACAGCCAAAGTAGCAACATATATTACTGGGTAGGCTCTACATTGTAAGAATGCCATGCCGTTGAGCAGCAGGGTGAGTAATATACTACACTGTGTGATAATATAAGTACACATTGAAAAAGCAATTTAAATATCAAAATCATAAAACTTAAAAGATAAAGACTAAGGAAAGTATCTTAATGTTATTTAGAAACAAGTTCAATGTTTCCTCCTTGAAATATCTAACTTGTCGAGAATCGGAGTATAAGAGTGGGATCTGCCTTTTATTTCAAGAAATTTCTTACATGGTTTGGAATGATGCGTTTTTCTTTGCAAAAGAAATTGGTCTCCGAAGTATTAGCTACGCTATGAACAAAAATTTCTGAGAACATCATACTACTATAGAATTTCCATAAAGTTGTCTTCTACGTGTTTGAGTTCCATGACACGGTGTATAGGAATTACAGGGAACACTCACCTGAGTCTTGTATAATAAATAATACTTGATATGTAGGGGAGGCAGTTTTGTTTTCCGAGCATACAAGGAACAGTTCCGTGGCAAGTGACCAAAAGGAAGACCTCCGAAACGCTGGTCAGACCAAATCAAAAAAGAAGTGCAGACCCCAATCTTCAAAATAGAACGAAGCGCAATGGATCGTCGTCGATGGAAGCAAATAGTAAACACAAAATGTGTAAAGATCTGACGAAGATTATGCATTTAAGTCAAGTAAGTCAAGGGGAGACGGGGGAGGCTTCTGCCACAATACTGGATAACGTAAGACAACAACCTCAGGGAATAACTTTCCCAGATTTCAAAAGAATTTCATTCGTTGGGGGAAAGATGAAAAATTAACTTCAATATTGATAGATTCATGTCAGAGATGGTTCAACAACAAACGGCAGCTTATTTTTTATGAAATAAGCCAAAGCATGTTATACACTAAAATAACCTTGTAGGTGTACTTGTTACAAACCCTAGCTATGTTAGTCAAGGCCATGATTACGCCCAACAGATCGCGTCCAACACGCCTAAAGATTAGAGGAATCCTCTGAAAATAAATGCTTTCATTTCTATGACATTTCTCCAGGTCGTTCGTCTGCCCAGAGCTACTTATTAAATTTTCTTCATGTTTTGCAAAAATCTGTTGACAACGTTTGACTTTTGACACATGTTCAAGTTCTATCAACTAAAAAGTAGCAGGAATTACCTCACAGTTCTCTGAACCCTGCTATAGATAATCAAATCGTCGACGAGACTTAAATACTGAAGCAGATCTTATTCCTCCACAAGTCTCCCTTGGGTGAGTTTTACATGGTAAATTACATTCGTTACTTTTCTGGTCATCATAAGGCTCTGTAATGGAACAGAAACATTTGCTCCCATTAGATAACCATGCTACATTATATTTTTCCTCTGAACACTTGTTTACGCAGTCCTGCGGAGACCAATCACTGCCAGTCATCTCTGTGTAACCTATTCCCACGAAACATCCAATGTAATTGATATCTACAATGAAATTGGAAGATTTGAGATTGCAAGCAGTACAGGTGTTCAGATCTGGAGTACAAAAAAAATTCTAGTTTCCGACACAGTTTCTGGAAATGACATATATTACATACTAGTTATGTATTTCTACGTAGCCGGTGTTTGTAGTGCGAGACAATTCGGAATCGATCTCCAATAACCCCTCATACAATCATGAATTTCTTGACAACATCTGTGTCACGTGATAAATAGTGTATGCCCAGTACTGACATGTGCTAGATTCTCCGGTTGATTTCAACGGACGTATTTGGTACATTAAAGTGACAGTGGTTGAACATACCACATGCATTAGTACGCTTTCCCTGTGTACCCAGAAGCAACCGCAACAGGATTCTTAACGTATACTCTACTGCAAGAAGACAGTTCTTATGACTATTCTTGGCCACAGGGACAAATGATGATTATATCTTGGAAAGTTGGGTTAACAGATCAACTGTTAAGACTAATGGTACACACAAAGTATTGCTTCACAATTTTGAGGGGAGACCTTATAAGGAGGTCCTGTAATCACGTGATATCTTTTAAAAACTGTAGGAACAAAATAGGGACCGACCAATCACATTTTGCTTGGTATCCAGGGTTGACCATACTAGTGATTTCTTAAAATCATATTAACTTGGTATAAATGATATATTTTTAAAATAATTTAAATTTGGAATGGAATTTTGAAGTCTCTGAATTTATCAACGATTACATTGTGATTCAAGTTAAATATCTACATAAATAAAATTTCTTTTTTTGAAATATGAATTAGCTAATACAATGCACAGTTTCTAGGTCTGATTCGCAATGGCTCTATTAAGAAATTTTTTAATTTTACACCTCTTGACATGGAAAAGGAGAATGCATTTTTTGCAACTGTATTACTTAATCAATACATGAAATTGTGAGGTTAGTACAGACAACAGGTGCTGAATTGAAAGAGAGTGGGTGCAATGTTAGGTACCTTACTGGTAATTTTGTATCCATTTGGGTTCCAATGTGAAATATGAAATATGTGCTTGAAATAATAGGACATCTAGAAACATTAAAAAGCCCTAAAGGCTGACGTTGTTTTTGCTGCTTCTGGTGTTCCTTTTGCTCCAGTCGACGACTCGACTGTGTCATAGGAGCATGTCTGTAATTAAACCCACGTGTTGTGTCATGTAAAATTCTTCTTCCCATGGACGGCACGACGGCGGGAGTCTTTCCTCGACGGCAGTTTCGAAGCTATGATGTGTACGTACTGAAGACTGTCCGAAACTTTACGCGTGGGCCTTACGTACGTCTTTACGGAACATAATGAGTCTAGTCATTCATTCGACTTTCTTCTTACATATGACTTAAATACCAATTAACAATCCAAGAAGCTTTACTGAATATTTGAGATCTGCTAAGGTTTACTGGTGGCCAACGTGCCTTTCAGTCAGTCCCTTCTGGCCTTACGGATGTACTCCAGTTACACAATCTACGGCTGAAGCAATCTAATGGAACAGCCGAAGATCACCCTGAACCTTACATTGAACTCTATATAGAACTTCAAATCCGTCTGAATCTATGAACTCTTGAGTACCTATATTCTATTTTTATCTATTATATATTACATTATAGTAATGTCTATTGATTTATTGATTAACGGAAATAATCAATATGTGAAGTCTAGTTTCTGTACCGTCTGTACTTTGAGCAGGCTTATCTAACGTGCGGCAACTGCGTAACAACTTCTATATTCCTGTTTGAATATTCCTGTAACACGTTCGCTTCACTGTCCTGTTCCCTGATTGCTCCTTCTTTTGCTATCTTGATTGTCTTTATATTTGGCATTACGAATAGAATAATGTAGGTAGCCCATGTTTTGAAATATTTCCCTTATGTACGACATCTCTTCTTTAAAATACTCGTCTGAGCAAATTTACAAGGCCCGAGGCCAAAAACATATAACAATCCTTTGTTTCGTATTGCTACTATGGTCAAACAATTAGTGAATAAGATCGTTTTCGGCGATGGATTTTTGAATACTTTGAATGTTAGTTCATTGTCCTCCTTTTTCGATGGTACATTTAGAAATTATACTCTTTCGTCTAAAACACATATGATGCTATGTTGTTCGAAGTATCATCTTCCCTGTTTAACTTGTGATTATCTATTATTAAGGCGTTGTCCAATATTCAGTTCTTTACTCCATCTTATTTGTTTCTAATCTATTTATATATCTCCGAAAGGTTTTTGCCGGTCGCTACCCCTATCGGGGTGGGCCTGGAGGCGTCAGCAACTTTGTAACTGAGGTGATTGAGTAAAAACAAAAACTTCTAGCACCCCCGAATCGGGCAGAATGGAGGTGCCTCCGGGTCCCTTTCTCTGTCAAAAGTTAGTGTTTCTTATTAAATCAGTACCCGGGCAATAACGGGCTATCCTGCTATACAGCATAACATGGGGTAGTAGGGTTGCATCATCATTGCGTTATTCCAGCAAGCAATTTGCTGGAAGAAGGAATCATGTTGGCGACGGCATCCCCTAAAAATGGCAGCGTCCCGGGTGGAGCACCTGAAGGTTTACCATGACAAGTCAATTTGTAAGTGAAAGCAGCTCTCATTATGGTAATTCTAAGGCCCGGTGAGTAGTGTGTTTAAACCTAAGCACTCTCGAAATGGCTGAGGCAACTCCTTTGAATTTGGCTCTGGGACCAACAGAAGAAACAGTAAAAGGTTTTGTGAATGTAAGCTGATACATAATCAAAAAGACAACCTCACAACACAACAAAACAGAACAAAATACACATTAAATAAATCTAAGGTAAGGAAAGTTTAAATGAGGTGATTGGGAAGTGTGTAATGAGGTAATTTGCACGACATCGCACGCACAACCAGTGCCTAATGACATTGAAACAAACCGGCAACACACAGCTTCCAAGAGACTTTTTGGCAAGATATCGGGTGTCCGTTATCAATGGGTGACAGCAGTAAAATCACCGAAGGCGAGTAAGGTCCGAAGGGGACCTCGGTTGCTGGGCTGAAGTCCGAGCAACCGCGAATTGTAGGGCTAGCCCGAAGGGCTGGTATTCTATAAAAGATTTTCTACGCCAATTACTATTTTCCCTTTTACGATAACTCACTTAAATTCTACTTACTTCATATTTACATGAAATAATACCATTAAATATCTTTTTCCATCACAAAACTCACCTCTTTTGCAGAGTTCACCTACTTCATTAAATTTGCTATTTCTACAAATTGGTATCTTTCCAGGTATCGGATAAAAACCACTTAGGCAGCGAAACATCAGCTCATCCCCCTCATTATAGATCTTGACAACTGAAGCAACATTTTGGCGTCTTGTTGGATTGCAGGCACTTTTCACTACAAAGACAAATGAGTATTAATTTCAACCATTGCCGTATTTATTATTTCAAAAAAGGGTTGCAATAAAGACCTGCAAATAGAAAACATTGTTTGTGTAAAGAGACTGTTCTGGGAACATATTTTCCATTGCTGGTACAGGCAGAACAGCATAGGCAAAGAAAAATAAGTACTGGTAAGGCCATCCAAATACCCAATCTTGCACTTCGACACATCGATTAAATGAGCTTCTTGGTACATGTTTTGCAACGGAATTCTCAGGAATATAAAAGTATAGTTAACATCTCTGTGAACGCTTAGGTTTCTGCAAGTTGAAAAGCTTTAGCTATTTGTTGAAATTATACTTAAGTAAGACAAAGTAAAGGAACTCAAGAGTTAAAAGTTTCATTGATTATATGATGGACTGTGCCTAAAGGCTCATACTGCATCCACAACTGGTTTTACGGTTATGATTCACCTTCTCATTATTCGTCCTCGTTTCTCAAGTATAGAGTTCGATTTCCACCGTCCCCAATCTAAGCCGATAGGTATAGGGACTCTTCCCCAGATGTTAAGGCTAATTTTTCTAAAGATCGAATTTGCCCCTAAAACCCATTATCGGGCTAAGAGCATCTTATGAGCACAATGCTCTGTTCAATAGTTCGTCTCTTGCCCCACATCTAACTTACTGTTTTCGCAGTGATGTACATAGTACTCCTATAATTGCTCAACTTTCTGATGACGTTAAATGGTCAGACATCAGAGTGGTAGACAGGAATTTCTGAAGTGGGTGTATACCAACTCGTGAAAGTCCGATGGCAGCCCCTATGCCTCCAAGTGCACATACCTAATTGGCATAAGTGCCTCTTCTTGCCGCTCGGTTATACAAGCAAAATCTGTTTACATCACAATTATCATAACTCACAATGCCGAGTAGAAAAACGAAGGAGAAAGACTTGGTACCATGGCGCCACCACCCACTTCTCTCGGTAAGCCACTAAACATTAATTTTGTCGATGAAACGCTTGACACTTTGTTCATAAAAGAAATCATCAACCAGCAAAAGCGACACGTTAAAGAGTTATGAAGAGATCCATATAGTAATAAATAGGATCTCTTGTAACTTCATGATCGCTTCATGGATTTCTTAACGATTTGGAGACCCCTTCTGCTTTGAAATTATGACTGTCAAAAAATAACAGCCCCTGTTTGAGTCGTAATCTACCTGTACGCATAAGTATTAGCTCGAAATTGTAGCATCCGTAACAATTTGGGATCACTAAAAATTGAAAGCAAATTTGCTTGATAAATTAACATCAATAAGAACATGGGTGTAGAATTTCCTGAGGAATGGGTGCCAACGATAAAGAAACACGAACAGAAACACAAACATGAGACCAATGTTGGGGCGGACGGCCACAGAAACAGCTCCCCACCAAAATACGAGGATCGAAGATGAACCAATCACAGGCAATTAACACACTTCTTTTGACGAAGACTAGCAAGATGTAGTTGAAACAAAGCATTCCTGAATGACAGTGACAATGTCGTGAGACAAATGATTATCTGTATAGTGACAGTATATCATCACGATGAGCAATCCTTTCAATAATATGAATTAACTATTTGTGTTTCTGTGTAGTCGATACTTTATATTTTTTCCAAACCCAAATAATCAATATCGCTGATCGTAACCATTCTTGTTGTTCTTGTTATGTAGCTATGTCATGCCTGATGAAAGAAAGATAAAGGGTCTAATGAAAGGAAAGCTTGTATGTTGTCTTGGGATGTATTGCATCCACTAAATGAACTACAATAGAGTGGTAGACTGATACTGTCGCTTTAGATCATTCTGAGTTTTATAGCATTCCCATTGTGTACTCGTCAAGTTTTGACCACCTTTTCCTTATCTACCTGTGATAGCCAGCGGATCAGGCTCTTTCTTCAAAAGTAGCGTTTATTTGTAAATCCACCCCATCACAAATTTTGTGTATGGGATAGCATTGCCTGAAGCGTAAATTTGAACGCCGCGGCTTCCTTCGTACAATTCACAATGGCTACCATCGCTCCTTCATATATTTCTCCATTGAAGATAAAATGACAAAGAAAGATAAGAAATTCTTAAGTTACTCCGCGTGAGTTGGTGAAATTTTTAATCGTCAAAAATATTTATCTAGAAGAATTTCTGTTGTTTGGTCAAGCTGACATTAATGAATACAGATTTGATATCAAAGCTTACCGTAGAAATACTACAGTTGCCCGTAAAAAGCGCTGACAACTCTTCTACGAAGGGGAAGGAATCTTGAGCTACATATGGTTATCACAATTGGAGAGAATAGATCATAATGATTTAGACAATTCATAAGGCTGAGTTCCAATTGCTGATAACACTGCTCTCAACAGTATACTGGACTAGTGAATTTTGGTAGTCCGTAACAAATTTCTGGCTAAGAGCAACGTAATGCAATCTTGCAAACATGTCCATGAGCATAGCGTTTGTTTTCTCAAATTCTTTTAAATACTATCACAGATTGTTTCTACGTAAGATATACTGAACTAACGTTACGGAAATGAAGTTCTCTACGTCTACACAAAGTTTTAGAGATCCCTTCAAATATCTTGCGCCTATGCTTCTGAGATTCAATATCGTTCATGAATTTAGTGACAACCCGCCATCTACACACCAGAGTCTCAGAACGTATTGGCATCTCCGCTTTGACAATTTCGGCAAACCTTCATTTTTTCGAGTATCCGACAACTCGATGCGTCGACAAACCACCCCACGTCTCCAAATGACTTCAACACCCTAACTTCTGCCCCCTTGAACTTTCTATTATTAAGAAGATAAAGTATTTTAATGAAGCAATGAACGTCATTTTCTTGACGAAAACACTTGCTCCTGTCCCCTGTTACTCTTTTAGTCGCTGTGTATCAGCAATAGGTCCCAGGCTTCTGTAGCAACATATGTACAGTACAGTTAACCAAGTTTATTTTTCATTTTAAAAATGCTGTTGAGATAACAATTAAGCGCAACTAATGATAAATCTGAGAAACTTATTTACTTGAAATACTTTTAAGAGTTTTTGTACTTGGGTGATAATTATTTTAGTTAGAAACGTGAAGTACTGCTATAATAGCATACCACCATAAACAGTTTTG
>JAAAKM020001528.1:0-14547 GCA_010016025.2 Alatinidae sp. Z8VKAUB7J3 | reverse complement strand
ATTAATATTTATTGTGTTTCGGCTTTGAGCCTTCATCAGTGCCAGACATATACATATTCTCAGCATACATATATATATATTCTATGTTTGTGCATGAAGGACATTTAGTAAAGCATGGTTTAGAGTAGGTTTGTAGGAGAAGAATTTATTTGAAGTGGAAGTTTATTGGAAAGTAATGTTGCGAAGATTGTTTGACATTCCGTTTGTGTTTAAAAATGTAATATTAAATTTACCTTAGTCGATTACCGATTTAAAGGATTTAATAACATTCGTCCCTGGCTACACAAGGATTGTCATACGATTCCATTTATTCCCGTTGTTTTTACTATTGCAACTGCTGTGACGTTTAAAAGATTTCCTTTTCAACCACTGGGAACGCTCTATATTTACTCCTAAAGAACATCAAATTTACCTGACTTCAGCTGCTTCGTATAAGCATAAAAATATCATCAGCATGAAAACGGTAATTGCATCATGGATTGCATTATTACATGTGTTTACAACGAGCGACTAATTTTGTTGTCCATTTCACCTTGTCTATCTTTATGTTAAGCTGGAAAGACGTATGGTAGGCTAGTTTGTACTCGACGTGTTAGATAAACTTTTGTAAATGGGGATAAAATTTAATAAAGCTATGCAGGGGCTGAACCAACAGTAAGCAGGTGGGGGCTGAGATATAATCAAACGTTTCTGGGTTTGTTTTGTTTTTATTCCAATCGATAATCAGAAAAGATTTTGCATCCTCTAACATGATTTAACAAAGGGCTCTCTATTCATTTTTGTTCTCTTTATTCCATCTGTTGGGCTTTTTCTGTTTTCTTTGCCTGAGAAAAACCTTTACTTGGCAAGAAAGGGAAGGAGGTGAAGCCCCAAACCCCCTCAAATTGGCACCGTCGCTATTATTATTACCTGTTTAGGTCTTTAATACAAAACACAGGGAAGAAAAAAGATGATTCATGAAATATTTTGGTCATTCTTTCAATTGCAAACAGTCAACATTGTCACAACGGACCAACATTAAGTGGAAAGTAGTGAACAAAACAAATAGAAACTTATGCTATCAAAAAATCTTGAAAGGTACATCAAAACATCATGCAAAACTACAAATTTTTTGATATTTAAATTGTAACGCATCCTTTCTGGTGAAAGTGCACATTTTCCGATACTGATTAATTACGCAAAATTGCATTTGTTGCTTTTAAAATTCTTGCATCATAGCAAACTAAGATTTAGCCTTTAGTAGCCACAACTTTATTAGTGACAAATTATAGAAAGCGTGTTACTTTCAATATAAATCCGTTTATAATCATTGTCAAATGCAAGCGAAAATGGTGATTTGAAAATTGAAAAGAGATCACAAACAAAACTACCGTTGCCATTAATTTCGACATTAACTGCTGAAAAATGTTCGAACGCATTCATTCACCTGAGTACAGTTATTGTCAGTATACTTCGTCTTTTCTTTTGTTAATAGTTTCTTCGTGCATGATTTAGTCCCCAAGGCTTTGTAAAGAAATAAAGAAAGATCTACATCTCAAATTTACTATCATTATGTCAAAAACAGTATCGGTGAAAAAGCTAAAAAACGCTCCCCTTAACCCATATTATCCCAATCTGAAAATTAAAAAGGGATGACAAACAAAACTACCGTTGCCATTAATTTCGACATTAACTGCTGAAAAATGTTCGAACGCATTCATTCACCTGAGTACAGTTATTGTCAGTATACTTCGTATTTTCTTTTGTTAATAGTTTCTTCGTGCATAATTTAGTCCCCAAGGCTTTGTAAAGAAATAAAGAAAGATTTAAATCTCACAGTTACTACTATTATGTCAAAAACAGTATCGGGAAAAAAGCTAAACAAAAGCTCTCCTCAAAAAGACACCCCTGTAATTAAACCTTGTGCAATGTCTTTTGTCTATGAATCGCATACGGGTTCAAATGTTTCGTTGAATATTGTTGAAATTTGGCTATGGAACTTTTAAGCCAGAGAAATGTATCGATCTATTTATCACAGTGGAAAAAAGGGTTAGAAACAATATGTTAGTTAAATGATGAAAATAAAATAATTAATTTATAACACCTTTCCTCTTTAAATAATCGCCTCTCCTTCTCACCGAAAATTTGATAAACACTCAATGCATTTTTTCAAAGAATTGGGTATCGCCTAATTCTAAAACGCTCACATACAAAAATGCATCGTTTTTATAAATTAACGTACGTGTATTGTTATTGCTTAGGGTTTTTTATGCGTTGTAAAGGTTTCCTTACTTGGAATTGCAATATTTTGCATCGAAATTCATATCATGAACGGTCTTATGCAAATAACGAGCCAGTAATAGACGATATGAGTAACTGAACCATCGATTTTCCACAGACAGATTGTCAGCTTGTACACTTGTATATGCTTTTTAAAATATAGTCACTGCTATTTCTGATGCATTGGAAAATGGAAATTGTAGGAGTATGAATTGCTCCATCGATAGTCACCATCTATAAAAAAGAGCTCGAGCCTGTGATTGGACAGAAAATGGACGTAGACTCGTTAGAGTCCCCTGAAAAACGTATATTTATTTTTATATCGATCACAGAACAAATCGCATCTGCAAAAGGTAACTCTTACTTATTGCTTGAAAATTTCCTTCAAACGAGTTCTAAGACACATTCCGTGGTGGGCAGTAAGGACGTTGGATATAGAGAAGTTTACCAGACCGTGAACAAATTGGAAGGGCCCAGTATCCACGTAACCGGCAGAGGCATTCCAGAGTTCAAAGTCGACTATGGAGTGCAACAGGGAATAATTCCAAGTCCACAACTGTTTATTATAGTTGCCGAGGCACTGTCAAGAGAGTATTGTTCTAGAGATCCTTTGAAGAAATGAATTGCTGTTAGCAGAATCACGTCTGTTTGATCTTAGGGTACTTGAAGCTATAGTTTCGCCTATGGATGGCTGGCTCAACGAAGTCTATCGTACATAAATGAGAAATAAAAACCTTGCACACAGCGTTCGTATTAACACTACACAAGACAATAATCAATACAATTTTCATTCCAAGGTCACCAACGTAGTGCCTGTATATGTTTTCCCCCTCTTTCTGTCATCTTTAAAACATTAGGGTTAGCTGTTTGGCTGAATATCGGAGTCGGTCAGTGCGAATAAACTTTTAGTATTATTGCCATTTCTTATAAACCTTATCCAGGAATGACGTGGACATTTTCAACTATTTCCTTTCTACAATCACGCTCCACATAATTTTAGCTTTCCCAAATTAGTTGACATCAATCGCGAGCAGTCCCGTAATTACTGCTACGAATAACTTTTTTTTTTAATGTAAATTATTGAGAATTCAAGGCCTATCTTTATCTTTTGCTTTATATTTGTAAGAAACCAGTAATCGATTGTTGTTAATACGGTATAGAGCTGCTATGCTCCTACCACGGTTCCCAAGCACTTCATGTCAGAGGATGAGGTTTGGATTTACTTATGAACCATTGATTGCGACAAGAAAGTCATTCGCTATTAGTGCACTCAGTGCTCCAATAAAAGTCGCATGTATTTGGGCACTGCCCTGGCCCCTGCCGAAGGAAAGCTCAAGGCATAAATCCACATTTATAATGTATAGATGTGATATACATTGTTTCTTGTCGTGTATAGTAAATTTAGCCTCTAGATCAAGTAGAATCAAACTACATCGCCAGATTGTGAACACAGTTACTCAAGCCGCTCCGTCACGTCAGTGCCTAGTAGGTCAGAAGTTGCTATTCAAACCACGCCGTTTTGTCTTGGCCATAATTACTTCCAGTGCGTTGTACTTATGCGAAGTGGTTTGAAAATTCTACTTAAAAAAAGCTTGATTTACCTGTATACGTCACTGGGGCGAAAGTATAGGTATAGTTCCCCAACTGATCGTGTCTGGCGCCAAACGGAGTCAAAGCACTTCTACTTTGAGCTCAAATTCAGCCGAGTGTCAGATAGTCATTCTTTGTGCTAATCCACACATTATAGGACCGGATTAACCTTGTGACAAAAGCAGCATATACTACGGGTACCTAGACTTTGAGGGCTTTGTACCCATCGTTTTTGCTTCATGAATTGGATATCTTGAAGGGCTGATAGACTATGACTTCTGTGATCTTGCAAAAGAAATGTTACAGTTGAAATCCCTGCTGGCGCATAGGTGAACGTGTTGGTGAACACTTGTGCCATCAGGATTGACGTCTGGGACAAAACTACTGACACTGTTTTCAAATGTGGCTTGTTGACCACAGATCCTAAATGCTAAAATCTTACATACAGCTGTAGGTAAACAGCAAATAAGATAAATAGTCACTTTACAAAGAAAAATAAGGCAAGTTAAAGGGCCCTTTTCTTAAAGTGCCTTGGATAATATGTGCCCTAAAATGTATTAAATTTTGCGGTCGATAGAGACGGCGTCGTAGCTAGGACCACCACAGATCCCACGATGCATCAGGAATCCAAATGTACCTAGGGTACCTAAACGTAAATACATAATGAAAGAAAATGTTAACTTTTACTTCCCTTTTTTCTATTTTATTTTTTAAAAAAACATATCTGTCAGGTTGTAAAGGAGACCTAGATACAGATATTTTTAGGGGGCTTGGGACATTATGACTAAAAATCATTCTAACAACAAACTCTTTTAAAACAAATAAGTGAGAATCTGGCTGAAATTACCGTAACATGAAAATGAATCAAGATGTATCATACTTGAGCGTTTGGTTTTCTTATCTTCCTCTCTACTTTTAACGAATTATTAAGAAGCAACAAGACAAAGGGTTTTCTGACTCATAGAAAGTAAGTGCCTTGATAAAAATTGAAGTTAAAGTTGAAGGTCAGTAAAGGAAATTGATTTTCGAGACATTGAGTTCCCAGTAAAAAAAATGAAGTCTGTCTGCTTATTAGGTTTGACACAGAAAACTTTACAAATACAAGCCTCATACCATACTTACCAATGAATACTCAGACAAATGAATTCTAGAACCTTGAAAGCATTCAGTCAAGTTATTTTTTCAATTTTCAGCATCCTGGAAGTTATAGCAATTTTTTTACAGTTACTAATTAAAAGGCACCGAAGTTATTGTGTATAAATTTAGGAGTGTAATTTAGTAAGTACAAAGTGAGTGTTATAATTTTATTGCAGCTGCTTTTTCAAGTTTTCCTATAATAAGAATCTTTTCCTTTGCGCTTTGTTTGCTTGCTCGCCTACTCGCAGACTATTCCTTAAATTTTAGACTCCTTAGCTACTGAATACTATAGGCCGTGTATTGAGAAAATGTCGGAACACACTGTCTCAAAGATGTTAACTTCATAAAATTGCAAGATTTGAGGAGAGTTTCAGTCTTCATTTAAGATAACAAGAGCAAGAGAAGGTTTTTGACTTTTAGCCACTTATTCCGACTTTAAAAGTAAAAAATATTGATTCTTTGTTAAAGGTAGAATAACAACCATAACATAACACTAGTTGAAAAAGTGAACATGGGATATTGATAAGAAGAAATGTATTTGGACTAGGTATAGAAAGTATAATCCCTAAAGACATGCTATGAAAACTTTGTCTTCACGGGTGTTATACTAAGAAAGACTATACAATTTTGGAAAGACTCTAGGTAGAGAAATGTTCTCACATCCTGACCCTAGTCAACAAAATCCAAAGCCTTATGTTCACTCCTCTTCAACTCAATGATTTTTTTTAGCCTTGCATGTTCAAATGGATTATTAAGCTGTTATTTCATTTTACTCGTGTGTTTAACAATATTCAACTAACTTCGTGATGTATATCATGTAAATATTAAATGAAAAGGTACTGTGCTTACGTTTCCTAATTCAACAGTCTGTTTCGCTCGAATGACAGCAAGAGTTACCTTTTCCACTCCTCACTCTGTGCTAGGATTAGGTCTAGATCTCTTTCAATTGCTTACTTAACCACAACCCCCGAGATCTCTTCACATTGAACTATTCTTATCCAAAACCTTCTTAATTTCTGAAAGAAATCTACGATCCGATTACCATTCTCATCCTCTGAGGTTAAGTTCTGCGTTGTTAGTGGCCACTTCAGTTCAAATCAGATGCAGAAAGGCCTTATTGTATACGCTATTAAATCTTGTTTCTTATTCTGCTGCTCAAGAAACACCAGTTTTACAATATTCAGTCAAACCCGATTAGAGCAACTTGGGGGGAGTAGATCTATGTTCTTCTAAACTAGTAATTATTAAAGAACTCATAGTTGTAGGAAACCGATGAGTTCCGTGTGTATATCTTGATAGCTTTCGTGTCAATAACATGATCGTATAAACTGGTCAGCTACACATTTATCGCATATTTATAAGAAATACAAGTTGGTAAAAACTAGAATATATCTATATATTGTTAGGTAAATGCTAACAGTATTCTGTGAACGAGTAGACACTTCGTGTCGCAGTGAATAAGCAGACAGAAAATCCGGCTCTTCATCCTTTCAAGATGGCAGCGCAAAGATTTGGCGGACTTTAGCAAGACGTTCGTATTTCATATTAAGAAAGGTTTGCATGATTTTGTTGAACTGTATTAATCAACCGTAAAATGTAATACATAAAGTCATCCCAATATCCTATAAGGATTATCCGTTATACTCAAAGCTGTAAACAGATGACTCTATCCTTGTTTATAAATATCTTCCACGCCGAACGAAGGGAGTTGAAACGATATGAGCATGCGCAAATCAAGGTAAACAAAGTGGATTTCGATACAAAGCTCATCAGAAACCCACCTTAAATCTGGTGGCTAAAGTCAGAAGTATCTCAAAAAAGATTGCTCTCTTTTCATCCACGACGGCAATTGACGAAAAGGGAGAAGAGCGCATGTCAGCGTAACAAATATAACTAGCTAATATTTTGCCAAATAAAGTTGCAATTTCGTTCCTTTATTTGCTCAAAGAGTTGAGAAAAGCGTAATGATTCTACTTCAAATTATTTGTTTTAATATGCATTGACCAACATAATTTACATTATGCGTCAGCGTCAGATTCGTAACAGTGCATTCTAAGGCTATGTCTGAAGACCTCTTACCTTGTATGTGTATAAGAGTGTCCCTTGGATCATATTGTTCATAATTCAATTTTCAGAAAGTTTCTATTTTTTCTCCTTCCTGGTTCATTACCATCTGTATTTTTGTTCTTGAAATGAATTTAGTCAATTAATCATGATTTAAGGTGATAAAGTTGAGGCAGAGCAGCTTGTAAAAATCTCATACTTTGCAACAGCGTCAGCAAAAAGCTGTATTTTAATCAAAGGAGAATAAAACCAAGTTTGAAAGAACACTCGTTGGTAGTTAAATAAATGTTTCTCTTCTCTTCTAAAATTTTTGTAACCATTTAAGATTTATTGCAAATCAGAAGTTAATATGATATTTCAGCAACCAATACTTTTTCCTCCCTCACGACCCTATAATTGAAAAAATTATTGCCGTTCTAACCTCAGAATTCATTCTACAACACTAGCTTATTAATTTACAAGATTGTTTGTACCGTGTTTTTTTCAATCCTTACATTCATCAATTTCTGAAATATCTTGAACCCTTCTGCTGCATGTTCTAATTCCCAACACATTTACTGTGGAGGAGTATTCCTCATGGGGGCTCTTTCCATTGAAATCTTTGCCACCTATACATAAACCTAGACTCCTCATCGAGGACGATTTATGTGCCATCAAAATATACAGTAATCAACATAAAACCATCAAACGCAAAATTGGAGCTAAAGGTTAGATGACATTTTCAACGAAACAGGGGAACCTGTGCTCTCTTTGTCTTCCATCTGCTTCTCTTTTGATCCTGTCAACTGCATTTAGTGTCTAATGAACACTCGCGTTCCAAAATGAAATCAAATACGAATTTGGGTACACTTTTTAGTCGCTTTTATCTCAATTTCTCCAAACTTAAAATCTTTACAACTGGATTATGTATAACCACTTATGCGTACAAAAGAGGCTAATACTGGTGACGTATTCTATGCAAAATTAGCTCTACAATCACGTGATCTTCAAATGCATAACAGACTATTTCTCACATCCCCTGGTTCTCCCCCTGTCCCACCTCAAGAAAAAGAGCAGCAAAAGTAAAAGGCCATACTTTCTGTACAATTATGTAAAGCCAGAGAGCCTGGAACTCCGTGGCTTAAGCAGATACTGCTCTTCCTTGTCCCAATTTAGCTGTAGCAGATAATTAAGGCTGAACTCAAGCTATCAACCCCTTTGTTTCTGCTGACGTAACTGCGCTTTTTGTGTTCGTACTCTTTGAAACAGCAAATACGTTATGATGACCAAGATTCTTACAAACGTGTTTTCAAAATTAGTAAAGTTATTATAGTACATTCACTAATTTTATCTCTAATCCTCTTGTTTGTTGATATTTTGAACAAGAGAATGGAGCGTTATGTTTAGTAGGACGACTTCCTATTTATTTACCTTACCTTAAAAAAATATTTAGTAATTATGTTTATGACGGTGAGGTTATTGAACACGGACGCTCCCTTTCCTGTGTGTAGAAAGGCTCTAACCTCCAACCTCCGAACGCCAAAAGATATATAACAGGTATGAACTGTTTTTGTAGTAAATCTGTCAAACTACGCGTACAATACTCAAACAGGCCAAAAGCTAAGGTACAGGGTAGGAGGGCACTTCCGTCGCTAACATAAAATATGTCTCTCTTAAGATATCTTCCACCCTTTTCAAGTATCCAAACTAAAGTTCGGTTGTCAAGGCTAAATATTACAGTATACTACTTACAGACACATGCCATAGGGTATTCCATAACCCCACCCCACCCATCCCCATTTAGCACAGCCATTTTAAGGCACTTAAACACAGTAGGTCTAAAAGCACTTCGGGGAATGAAATTGTTATGCCAAAGGCCAGGATAACGCTACAAAATTAAAAATTTTAAAGACATTTATCTTTGCAATAACCAGTTATGCATGTGAGACACTGTTCTTGAAAAAGCAGATGAAAGGTAGATCACAGCATTTGAGTATACATGGTACACTAAAAATTGCAAAAATTCCGTGGGTAAAACGACGTAGAAATAAAATAGAAATAAATCAGAAATGTCTAATGAATGGCTGCTTCGTTATGTAAAGAAAAAGAAAGTGGCAAACTTTGCGCTTGTGATGAGACATTGTGGAATAGAGAAAAAAAGTTATAGGAACTTATATACCAGATGAAAGAAGAAGGGAAGGCCCAATATGCAATTTGAAAACAGAACGATCAGAGATACATTAAGAACAATGGTGAGCAAAATGAACTACTAAAGATACACACATGATTCATGCTGCTGTACCAGAGGCCACGCTCTGAAACAGTTTGCTACAGATAGACCAATTCAATGTCTCAAGTGGAGACAAAACATTCAGAATAGGAAAGGAGTATTTTAACTTTGATGGAAAGCTAGTTTGCAAACACAACACTAGACCTCAACCAGCCCTTAGATTAGATTTCACATAAAACTTGTCCTTGCCTAATGAAGCAGCAGAAAGGGAGCTGAGGGGATTCGAACCCACGACGCCATGATTTAAAAATCTAAACCTCATATATGTTACAGGCCTCTAGAGAGATCAGGTATTACGCGTAAAATGTCCATGTTAAGATTACACTAAGTAACTGGAATAGTTTAGACAACAAGTGTAATGATTTATAATGGACAGACAAACACAATAAGCAATTGATCTATCAATAACCTCGTTTGTAAAGAGAAACTAGAACTCAGGCAGAAGTTTTCGTCTATTGCATAACCAATGAATCAATAAGGCCTTTACTGGCTTATAAAGGAACTGAGTAAGAGGTTTTGATAACATGCTGCAGAAACCATGTTTCTATGAAAATTTGTTGAAAAGAGAATTGTACAAAGTATATGAGAAATGTAGCAGGCAGTTGATGCTTACGGCAAGGTGCAATCCAATAGTGGATGATCACAGGGCAGAACTTCAACAAAATTCTTTCAAGTCAGGACATGGATATTACATCCTGAAAAAGCTGATAGTCGCAAATTAATATGTCTAGCATTTTACGTGCAAAGCCATTTGGCGTATAGCGATCTTTTTATCGAAAACGTATTCATAAAAATAATCTGCTTGCAATAATAAACATAGAACCAGCTTCTGTTAACAAATATACATTTATGTGCGGCAGGTAGGACGCCCTTTGGGATGCAGGAAACAACTTTAAGTGGAATAATTTCTTTATCTGGGGACCAATTTAAAGAGAAAAATGGCAATGGCTGCTAATTCCTTACCGCGTTTACTTTTAAGGCAAATGAACAAGAGCGTGGTAAACTAGAGTTGCAATTAGATTAGTTTTAAGTGACTTAAAGCAAAATTTTGTCCGTGCGAAAATTTAAATAAATTTGTTAGTACCAATGTCAATAAAATTGTAACTTTGGCCTGGAAAGGGGTGATCTTTGGCAATCACTGATTAAAAAGAGTTAATGAGCTTTATTAGTCTGTATTTAGTAGATTGTCTTTCACTTGCAGATAGATGTAAGCCTCGATTATTAAGAGTAGCCTTCTGTTTCATGAGTATCTTGAAGTACGTGTCTATATGAGAGTTATGTATAGACAGAACAAATTACAGCCCTTTCCATTTTTGTTAAGTAACGATTTGCAGCTCCTGCTCAACAAGGTACAATGAATTTTCCTGTAGTATATATCGTTTATTTGGAACTATATCTTCTTATCGACACGAAGCAATTTATGAGGAAGACTTCATTTCTAAATTTTCATTTTGAAAAGAACACTAGAGAAATAGAAAATATGTCACAACCGGGGATCGAACCCTCGACCCAAGCTTTCGCGGCGTGCGCTCTGAACTGAGCTTGGTGACCTCCGATGCTAAGAAAGTTTTATTTCTCTAGTCGCCACATTAGCTCCCAATCATCCGCCTGTAGACATCGACATCCAGCTCAAAGCAAGCCTCTCTTCGCCATGTGACTTGACCAAGAAATAAATGCCCTCCTTTTCTATTTCTCTAGTGTTCTTTTCGAAACTAGCATTTTAAATCCTCTCCTCTCGATGATACTTTCTAAATTTTCGCGCGTGCTTGTAAAACAGGTTTTTAACAGATGGCCTCGATGTTGCAGTTTTCGTCACCAGAAAATTAATTTACTTAACTTACAGCTATCTTTAGTTTGTGTTCATAATTGATTGATCCGATGGTCATGTATTTGATGTAATCAGTCAACGCGGTACCAAATAATTACCCTCTACCGCTGTCGTTTAAGGGGCATTTATTGTTCAATAACGCATCAGAAAATGGTTAATTTGTCGTACTTTTAAAACAAATAACTGGATATCACTTTTTAATTCCTTAAATAAACGTATGCTATCCAGAAAATAGTAACAACAGGCAAGTAACAGGAGACAATCAAAGGAAGGCAAAAAGTAACCAAATTAATCCTGAAAAAGTGAAAAAATAACTGAGTGAGAGGTGTCACCTGACACAGACAATTTTGTTCTAGAACTCTTGTATCCAGTTGAACTTATAACTGAGTTTTATTGTCAATAACCAAAGAGTTATAGTGTTGACATTTTCCTAATAAGATCGCTTTTTCATTTTGTATTAACAGTCGTAAAAATATTGTGAAAGCATGCACTGGAACTTTCTCGCGTGCGCGTGCTCTCTGTTTGTTCTCTGAAAGTAGATGCAGAGAAACATAACACGAAATTGTCTGCAACAGTAGGATTATAAGGAGAACTAGCCATTAACTCGCCTTGTAAAACCCTCAGGTTTCCCTCTCTACTCCTGAAACAGCACAATGACCTCGAAAACTAGTGATAGCTTTAGACGCTTATAATATACTCTTCTTTCATGTTTTCACAAATACAGAAAGCGTGATGGTAGATTTCACTCGAGGAGTTAAACTGTTATTCAATCTTTGAAACCTAGTTTGACAGGCGTCTTGACTAGTTGGCAGAATTGAAAAAAGACTAAACTACTGAATAAGAAGGGATGCTTGGACCTATGGCTAGCTAGTGAAACCAATCCAGTATATCCTCGACGCTTAAACCCTATAACAGTGCAGTCCAGTATCTACATAGCAAAGCTTATAAATGATTTAAAAGTGACATCTGTCTCTCTTCTCACATTCCGTTTGGGCAAGTTAACGATAACTCAGGTTTACAAAACGAGTCCTTGGTAGAGGGATCTTATTGTAAATATGTCATTCGTTATGTAGCAGTCTTCCTTGTTACAAAGTTCATATTCATATTTTCCAAGTGACAGGTTTGGTGTGCAGAATCATTCATGTGTACATATGGAACAGTTCCTCAATTTCTTGGTCAGGGCGAACAAATCAACTGTTAGGTTCGTTGACCATAGCTCCTACCTGTATAGTTTTAACATCGGCTAAATTTTCTTTGTTGAACTAAAGTAATTTGCGTTATAAATTTTTAATGCTTATTCTTGAAGTTAGTTAACTGATTTGTCAGTATTCATTATCACTCTATCATACTGTATTTACCTTCACGTCTTTCCACACTTGATGTTTGAAAGCGAGGCTGTTCAAGTGAGGCTCCGGTGAAACCAGGATCCCATTCTTCCTACTGGTCCGTGTTTCTTAGATTAGAAAGGATATATTATTATCAACTGATTATTGGCGGTAAGCTCTAACAACAAGTTATGGAATATCAGTTATGAAATAAACACTAGAGAAATAGAAAAATATGTCACCGCCTGTGATCGAACCGGTGACCCACGCTTTCGCGGCGTGCGTTCTACCAACTGAGATAGGAGACCTCCGATGTCAACATGCATTTCTTTAGTCACCACATCAACTAAATAACTAACTAACATTTCAAATCCTCTCTTCTCGATGATACTTATGAAATATCCTTAATTTCTTGAAATGTTTCTTGAAATGCAGGAGCACGGACGGTATGACACGAATAGTCAAGCAGACAACTTTTTGTTAAACGAGTTGAAATTTTAATATCTTATGCGGAATTAATGCTAACAAATATTTCCGCTTGCGTTGAATCATAACAAAAAGTAAACAGGCTGCCGAGAAAGAGGATGCTGCCATGTCTTTATCCTTTGAAAAGTTGTTACCTGACCTAGAAAAGAACAATTTAGTTAAAACATTACAAGAGGTATGCCTTCTTCTGCAAGCTTACATCCAAGATTTCCTGTAACAATCCATAAATTTCTCACCTGCCTTCCTTGCTTTCTGGCGATGAAAAATCAAACATAGCTTCTCTGAACGCATCTTCTCTGCTTTGTGGACACCGCTCTAAGGATTTGTACATAGGCGCGGATGGTGTAGAGACTGCGCAGCTGACCCGTTCAACTATCAGCAAGGGAATGACCTATCCTCTGTTCCCTCCATAATAACATCCCTTTGATTTATTCTCTCTAGTATATATCATATAATATCATATCACGATCTCAGTAAGTCTAATTGAAAAACAATTAATCCTGTAGAAAGTATATCATCCCTTACAAGATCGGTATAAGCCATCATACTCCTCGCCCCTTTTTCATTTAGATCTTAACCCACGTTTAAAGTAATATTCTTGATTTAATTCCTCTAAAGGGACTTAATCAAACCAGCTACGCCAAGTCAACTGATGCAAATAATTAACCAAAGTTATTGATTTATCAAGCGTCCGCTAAAGGAACACTTCAAAGTTTCTCATTTCGATAGATAAAACAAATGCATTTCCGAAAAAGAGGCTGAGATATAATTTACAAACTTTACATTAAGGGCACAAATGACATATTGTACTTTCCAATATAGTGTTCGATAGATAGTTGAATTTTTGTCAGAAAAATGAGCACTTAAATGATTTCCAATACCATTGTGACATTTTTAAAAGTGGAGAGAGCTAAAACCTTATCTGGACCCTGACTGAGATAGTCCAAAGTCCAAACTAACTCATGAAGATGTAATGCCAATTTTATAAAGAAGCGTCGTAACCAGTTTTCGCTCGTAGAGCTTAAGAATGATTTATTCGCCAAAGATGCGAAATCAGCTAGTTTGAAACTATCAAACATGTTAGTGGTATCCAAAAGACTTGGCATTCCTAGGCCTTTTCAGTTACCTGAAAATCACAATTTTTGCCTTTCATCAAGCAACTTGGTCTTCATTTTATTCGGGCTTGAAGACGTATTTCATGACGTCACTACACACTCCAGGTCCCAGTCCTCATGAGTTTGCCCACTAATATCCATACTTTATTACAAATCTTTAAATCTTCTTCGTCTTAGTTCGGAATTACTATTTGCGGAAACTTATACTTGGGGAAGGTAGCAAGGGTTACAGTCAGATGCAATGGATCATAAAAGTTACTTTCTTAAGTCTTAGTTCCACTTTAAATTCGTTTGTATAAGTAGAATAAGACCATGAGATTTAAAATAGAGATTATATTATTCAAAGTGAAATCATGTGTAATAAGGTCGACTTATTTCATATTTTGTAAAAGAAATTGAAATTGGCCAAATGAAGACGTATCTCATACTATGTAAATTTACTATGCCTGTTGTGATATTAATGAGTTGTATTGA
>JAAAKM020001523.1:0-14552 GCA_010016025.2 Alatinidae sp. Z8VKAUB7J3 | reverse complement strand
TTTATTGTTGCAGTACTTCCTTGTATCTCTTTGATAGAAACAAAAACAACTTGGAAGAAAAATGGTAAGGCTAGAGCTCTGACCTAATCTTTATAGCTTAGTGTTGCGTCTCACGTGGCAGCATTTTGTGGTGCAAAGAAAAAAGACGTATCTTATTGGCACTTAAATCTATATACGAGATTTCTGTCTGCGACATAAAGTTCTAACATATAATACAATTACGAATACACATGCTTTCAACTCCAAGAAAATCTATTTTTTTACGTCTGACTTTAATACGACTATAGCTCAGCAGGAAGTGGCCTGGTAACGAGCTGTGACCATGAGCGAACACTACACGTAGGAACGATACTGATATCGAAACAAAATTAAGAAATTTATAACTCAAATGGCCCTGCAGGAGGAAATTCTAAAATGCAAACACAAAAAAGATGAAAAGAAAACAGAAGGATAATGAAAACCTTTTAAAAACTTTTTTAGACCGCATGGATTTTTTGCATAAGTTAGATTCTTGGAAAAATCATTTAAGCATTTTTCGTGTTACATCTCTGTTACTGATGACATTTAATAACTAATGAGTTCTGAAGAGCTGGTTAAGAAAGAAACATCTGCCTCAATCGAGATCTTAGAGTTCTTTAAAATCCAGTATGAAGGCCGAGGGGCAAATAACTGCAAAAAAAGTGTACGTGACTTTTCTCTTTAGTGATTTTTTTTCTGACTTTTTGACTTTTTTTCTGACTTATTGACTTTTTTCGGACTTTTTGACCTTTTTTTGACTTTTTTACTTTTTTTTGACTTTTCGACTTTTTCTCTGACCTTTCGACTTTTTTCTGACTTTTTGACTTTTTTTCTGACTTTTCGACTATTTTCTGACTCTCTGACTTTTTTTCTGACTTTTCGACTATTTTCTGACGTTTTTCTGACTATTTGACTTTTTTCTGACTTTCACGAATTGCGTACGTGACTTTTTCCAGTTATTTGCCCCTCGATGAAGGCCATAAGTTGGTGTGACCATGGTAAGGGGCATCCTGTACCTGTTCCAGGGTTCCCGTTCCATCTCATGCTGATGGCGTGCGTGAACTTTTGCCCTTTGCACAACGGTTTTAGATAACCTTATCACAGTATAAGCGGAGAGCCATTATCCGTCATCAAAACTATTTAATAGACGTATCAATTAAGAACAAATTTTAAAATTCCATTACTTTAAATAGAACATAAGATAGAGCTATTTTTAAAGAATATAAATAGATATAAAGACCCAAAGAAGTTTGTTTCTAAAAGAACGCTATTGTAATGACTAGGTAACAGTGATTGCCAAAACATTGACGAACATGATCAAGTGAAGCTGGCAAGGTGACCTGTAGGTCTCATGATCGATCTCTTCGTAGGCAAGACTCTCTGCCGACGGCGATATTTCAAAGTCCTTTATATTCTTTCAAATGATCTACGCTTTACAAGAAGATATCAAGGATCAAGAGGGCACAACAGAGTTTGGTGCTACCCAAGTTTGACAGACGAAGGAGAGAAAACTGTGGTGCTAATTCTAAACCAGGGATCTTACGGCCGGGAATTTTTCTGTATTAACGTAATACCTCCATTCTATTACAATTAAGAAGAACCTGCATGCGTCATGTATGTATGTTTGCATGTGTGCACAGGGGCGTAAATACAGGGTGTGTGGCATATATATCTCCCACTTTTCAGCCAGGGGGTGATCAATGTGATCATCCTAGCCAGATTTCAGAGCACAAGGATTAAATACTGAATATTAATTATCAAATGTATTTAGATTTCTAGATTTATTTCAATTATGTCCAACTAGGACGTCTATTATGGGAAACATTTTCCATAGTACGTTAGTTTTATTAAGACTACATCAATGTACACATGTCCAAAAGATAAAATTCATTATAACAGAGAGACTTGTAACGTCTCTATGTCATTTGGGAAGTGCACAAAAATTACCCGACA
Organism: Alatinidae sp. Z8VKAUB7J3; assembly: GCA_010016025.2. Taxonomy (NCBI): domain Eukaryota; kingdom Metazoa; phylum Cnidaria; class Cubozoa; order Carybdeida; family Alatinidae; species Alatinidae sp. Z8VKAUB7J3. Next base: position 12,581 of record JAAAKM020001523.1, on the reverse strand, counting down.
GTCCTCAGACCGTCCGGTAATTTTTACGCAGGTCTATATCAAGTAACATTAAAGAATGCCATATGGGATACTTTGTATACTATTATTTATGTATATATGTATGTAGGTAGGTAGGTATGTCAAGGGCGGTGCCATTAACTGAAATGTCGGAAAGGGGGCTGAGAGATGACCCAATGTTCCGACAGTATTCCACTTGATCGACAGAAACGATTTCGCCTCTTTCATGAATTAGGTTTTGTCATGGGCTTCTCTCTGGCTTTTCTTTTATTTGTTCCAATGCTTTTGTTTTTGTCTTTGCCTGGGGAAAAATTACTTGGCAAGAAGTGAGGGCTTAAACCCAAAAGCTTCAACTCTTTGGACTTATTTCTCATTCCACGGTCATTCAACATTTTTCTCCTTAATATGCCAGTTTATCTGCCCCTTTCCCAACAATAAAGTATGATGATAATGATGTATACAACAGCAGCACACCTACGCTATTTGGACAACAAACCCAAAATAAATGCTGTATCTGGGACAATACATTCTAGTTATCCCACACAATTGGGTGTACCACCTGCGAAATTTCATTCATAGAAGGTTATATTTATCTGTTATCTGACTCAAAGCGAATAAAACCAAACAGATCTGAATAAGGCACTACGTCAGACGAGATACGATGTGTATGCAGTACGGACACGTATGCTATTTGGAAATGTGGTGAAGGTCAGGTAGGACTTATGTTATATATATTGATGTCAATTTTTTGGTCCTGGAGTAATCTTTTGTGGAAAAATATTTTTATAGGCTGTGCACCAATTTCACTTTTCCCCCTTTCGAAATTGGGCGATTTGTCTTACAGAGTTCTGTCAAATCCCTGTAAACCAAGGCTAGTATTTTTATCAAATCATCCAAGGTTAACACATCAATCAAACTAAATCAAACTTCACTTCTATTTTACTGATCTGACCAGACCATTATTTAATTGCTTGATGCAGTACCGTTGTGTCAGATCAAACCAACTTTTTATTGTCTCAGCGAAACAGAAGTTTTTTTGGCGGGCCAGTCCAAATCCCTCTTCCCAAACCACGCCAGCTACTATTTCAATTTAGGAATACAAATCGCAGTTTCAATTTCAAACGTGTATCCTTCCATTAAAATTGAGTTTTCTTTGAGTTTAAGTTGTTTACATTGCCAGAGTACATTCAGGACCATGTTGTCAAACAACATTAGTAATGTAGGAAGAATTTCTGGTAAATTATGTCAACATTATGGGGCAGATACTGCTGTTTTGTGTACTTTTGCAACAGGTCCTTTATTGTTCACGTTTTAAAAATATAGATCAGCTTGATTTGCAAGTGGGATCATCATATTCTCGCCAAAATTTTCCAGGATTTCGGCGTCCTAATAAATTCATGATGCCTAACTATATTGAAAAGAGATAAATTAGTGCCCCTACACCATTCCTAAAAAATGCTATAAGTCAAAACTTGCATCTTTACCTAAGTGACCTTTAAGAAACTTTTAGTGTTGGAGCTTTTTCTGGTGTCTGTAGCTATGAGCTGGAGTTTGAGCTGGAGTTTTAACTAACGTAGGCAACATTATACTCTACTTTGTTAAAAAGAAAACTCACGCTTTAGTAGATTATGACAAAATCTTTAGAGCAATGTCTGGTCTGAGACAACGCTGCATGTTAACACGAATTTTTTCCATTCTCTTTTTAATTGTATTTTCTGACGTAATTTTGCAACCTGCTTTTAATGTGTAGGTATCTAAATTACTAAAATATTTGTAGTAACACAGGTTGATGACCATTAATACTCTTTCACAGCCTTTTATACAGTCTTCTACAATCCGAAACATATCGGACTGCTGCTAGGACTGCTACAGATGCCAACTCAGTAATAGTTTTTCCCAAACTTTATCATTAATTATGGAATTTAATAATTAACTAGCGCAAACAAGATGCAGTCATACGCACGCATACCTCGGGTATCCCGGTAATATTTCCAGAAATGTAGAAATCAGAGGAGGATATATCAGACAGGCAGCTGGCACATATTCCATTTTTGCACCTATGGTAAAATAATCTTAATTTTCTCTACTGTGTTTACATATTCTTTCCCTTTAGTATAAGCCGAGCTTCCTATTTTTTTGCCCTCCTCTGCCTCACTTCCTGACGCTTAGGTTACACTTGTATCACCACCTAGATCAACTGAACTGCTCTCTCGTCGTTTGTAGAAGGGCAACAAAGGAAGTACAGCATTACTGGAACGAAAGTGTTTTCTTTGATTGGCTACTGAACAACTTAAATGCGTGCGAAAAGCAACTGTGTGCCAGTTTTTATCTTGCACACTGAAGTGTCTCCGATGCTTGTAAAAGACAGACCGCAAGTAGTTCATCAAGGAAGTAAGTCAAGTGGTATCAGTCATTCTGCTGACGGTGCAAACAGAAAATTCGTACCGACTTCCAATTGCACATGGAAGTGGTTCCCATACTTGTAAGAGGCAGACTGCGAGTATTTCGGCAAGGAAGCAAATAACGCAGCATGTCTCCTCGGAGCTTAACAAGTCAAAGTGTGTGTACAACAGATTTGGCACATAGTTACAGAAATGGACGGCAGAAGGTCCTGCAGACAGAATCACCGTTAACCGTTTCTTTAAATAATCTTATCTTTATATTAGTACGGAGGGTCTTTAAGTTATCTACGTCAAAGAAAGTTATTAATTACTTTAAAGAATTTCTTTAGGTCAATAGAAAAGCTTGTTAGTCTTAATTTACTACACAGACGTTTGTATGGGTAAACGACAAACACTGATAATAAGGTCCATTGTAACTTCAGTACCGAAAAGATATAGAAGCATTAGCTTTAACAAATGTAGTCGAAAATGACGGTGCGTTTTGAAAATTCACCATATAGAGTGCGAAACGAAAGTACAGCTTCTCCAAGAGAGGTATCAATAGAAGATAGGGGGCATGTTCCTCTCAAACGTTTAAAATAATAGAGAGGGCTCTGCTTTTTCAGAACTTGTCTACTTGCTTAAGTTTATCTAAAACAACAAGACAGTAAGTGTGATTGTCCTCGTTAAATCCCCAAGAGGGTTTATTCAATAGTAGCAATTAGAGGTCATAAGTGCACGAGTCCATTCTTAAAAGGGATAGTGGATCATTTTTCCCGAAATATCTGACATTCTCCCCCAAACGTACTCACAATTGTTATCGCGAATTAAATCAAATAGTGTAATAACTTTTAAACCCAATGCCTTTATTGGTATTTTTAATAGTACAGTAACATTTCCCACTCTTTTCTCCTAGCTTGATACATGGGACAGCAGGGGTCGATATATAGAAGTGTTTAATTTATATTAAAAACTATAAACAAATAAACACATACAAACACACACACACAAAGAAGAAAACATACAACAAACAACCGAACAATTAAGAAAGAGAAAAAACCAACCCACACAAGCAAACAAATAAACCAAATGAAAATAAAAATAGAATAGGGAAAAATTTAAAATACATGAACAGTAATACCTCCGGGGAAGTCCAGTCTTTCTTATGCCAGTTAAAGCCATAGTAATAATAATAAAGACATAGTTTTCATAATAATAATGACACTAATAATAACTATTTAACTTAATCGAACAATTTCTATGAAATTAATTCAAAAATGTATTTCAAGCCTTTTCTAAAATTTGAGTACCTTTCATTTGATGGGTTCATGTGGTTGTCTTTACCTCGCAATGCCCGGCGGTCATTTTGAGGGAAATCGTTGCGTGACAGAAACAATAGCTTTGTAAAAATATTGTTAAATTGATACGTAGCATTATATCATCATGGCAATACTACATGTCGCCTATCAAAAAAATAATCGCTCCTATACTTATTTGTGCCTGTTTCAGCATGGCATACGCTTCTTCCTGGAAATAGCGTACCTCCTCACGCTTGCTTACGTTGTGCCTTTTCACTCTGATCCGTTTTTGGCCCATTGGCCTAAAAGGGGGTTTGGGTGTTTTATTGCTTATGAGATTACGGGAAGGCACCTGAATTTAGGGCCATGGACCGAAAATCTCTTCTTATAAATTTATGGTCAAAACGTTAATTAGCATTAAATTGTAATAGATTGAAGTATGTCAAAACATAAAAAGCTTCATATTACCAGAGAAATTTCACGTAGTCTAAAATCTCTGATATCACACAAAAAAGCACAATCTTTACTTGTAGACTATTGCAGACCAAATTCTCATAGCTGTAAACTTTACCAGCTGATTTACAGAAACGAAGGGATATTTCCTTAATGTTAAACAAGAGCCCGTATCTAAGCCCACGCGCCTAAATTCTGATGTAGGTTCATAGGCGTGCTTGCAAATGAAGCCACAAACCGTGGTTTTGGGTAGATTATGCCTTCGGCAGACGGAAAGGGAATAAAACTTCATCCCAGATGCTACAGAAAATTTATGTTGTTGTCACTGAAGAGGGGCCTGGAAATGAAACAGGCAATGAACTATGAATAAAAAGTTTTATTATTTATTGTTTAATGGAGGGAGGGAGCAGTGGCAAGTTGTATTTGTTAGGAATCTGCCTTCCTGATTGGCATTGAGAACTGATGTAAATTACACCATTAATGAAATTACAAACCAATATTCCAAAGCTTTCATTAGGTTTAACGATTTGTGAAACTCATTATTTTTCAATATAATGCCTAAAAAATAATTAAATTGAGGATGCGTGTCTAACTGGGAATAGAAAGGGATAAGCAATAGCTGCGTCTCGTTGCAAGACAGAGAATTTGCATGGCGGTAATTTGGAACAAAAGGAACATAGTGAGTGATGTTGAGTAGCCTGTTGGGTTTATGGACAGAAAATTTAATTCATCCAAAATCCATACATGCACAGGGAAAAGAGTGGGAGTATGAGCAAAGTTAGAGAACAGGGGTGGAGAAATATATCTTGGTATCTTGGATTGTGGGGGGGGGGGGGTTACAATATCGGGCATTATAGGCAACTTAATCCCATCTATTCTTTAGCTTAAAATACCTGGTGTTGCCACTGTTGCTATTCTTATCGCAGAAGGACATTATCGTTATTCTTGTGTATATTCAGTTTCTACTCACTATGATCATGAATTAGAAGGTAAAATAAAATGACTTCAAAATTATTTGGAGAAAATGGCCCGCTTAGCCACCCCTCTCCTTGGCCCATGGACCAGGACACCAGTCAACATAAAATCAGAAATTAGGTGCTCAATGCGGTCCACTTTCAATGGTTGAGGTACAATGCTGGGTATTTTATCCAAGGTAGTCTAACTTCAGCCTAACTTTAGTTTAAACCAAGTTCAATTTAAATACATTAGATTGGGCAACAAGTTTAATACTAAAGAGAATTACAAGAAGTTTTGCAATCAATTTTTTGTCTCAATATTTCGTATCTTCACTAAGATACATATTCATGAATATGTATCTTAGTGAAGATACGAAATATTGAGACAAAAAATTGATTGCAAAACTTCTTGTAATTCTCTTTAGTATTAAACTTGTTGCCCAATCTAATGTATTTAAATTGAACTTGGTTTAAACTAAAGTTAGGCTGAAGTTAGACTACCTTGGATAAAATACCCAGCATTGTACCTCAACCATTGAAAGTGGACCGCATTGAGCACCTAATTTCTGATTTTATGTTGACTGGTGTCCTGGTCCATGGGCCAAGGAGAGGGGTGGCTAAGCGGGCCATTTTCTCCAAATAATTTTGAAGTCATTTTATTTTACCTTCTAATTCATGATCATAGTGAGTAGAAACTGAATATACACAAGAATAACGATAATGTCCTTCTGCGATAAGAATAGCAACAGTGGCAACACCAGGTATTTTAAGCTAAAGAATAGATGGGATTAAGTTGCCTATAATGCCCGATATTGTAACCCCCCCCCCCCCACAATCCAAGATACCAAGATATATTTCTCCACCCCTGTTCTCTAACTTTGCTCATACTCCCACTCTTTTCCCTGTGCATGTATGGATTTTGGATGAATTAAATTTTCTGTCCATAAACCCAACAGGCTACTCAACATCACTCACTATGTTCCTTTTGTTCCAAATTACCGCCATGCAAATTCTCTGTCTTGCAACGAGACGCAGCTATTGCTTATCCCTTTCTATTCCCAGTTAGACACGCATCCTCAATTTAATTATTTTTTAGGCATTATATTGAAAAATAATGAGTTTCACAAATCGTTAAACCTAATGAAAGCTTTGGAATATTGGTTTGTAATTTCATTAATGGTGTAATTTACATCAGTTCTCAATGCCAATCAGGAAGGCAGATTCCTAACAAATACAACTTGCCACTGCTCCCTCCCTCCATTAAACAATAAATAATAAAACTTTTTATTCATAGTTCATTGCCTGTTTCATTTCCAGGCCCCTCTTCAGTGACAACAACATAAATTTTCTGTAGCATCTGGGATGAAGTTTTATTCCCTTTCCGTCTGCCGAAGGCATAATCTACCCAAAACCACGGTTTGTGGCTTCATTTGCAAGCACGCCTATGAACCTACATCAGAATTTAGGCGCGTGGGCTTAGATACGGGCTCTTGTTTAACATTAAGGAAATATCCCTTCGTTTCTGTAAATCAGCTGGTAAAGTTTACAGCTATGAGAATTTGGTCTGCAATAGTCTACAAGTAAAGATTGTGCTTTTTTGTGTGATATCAGAGATTTTAGACTACGTGAAATTTCTCTGGTAATATGAAGCTTTTTATGTTTTGACATACTTCAATCTATTACAATTTAATGCTAATTAACGTTTTGACCATAAATTTATAAGAAGAGATTTTCGGTCCATGGCCCTAAATTCAGGTGCCTTCCCGTAATCTCATAAGCAATAAAACACCCAAACCCCCTTTTAGGCCAATGGGCCAAAAACGGATCAGAGTGAAAAGGCACAACGTAAGCAAGCGTGAGGAGGTACGCTATTTCCAGGAAGAAGCGTATGCCATGCTGAAACAGGCACAAATAAGTATAGGAGCGATTATTTTTTTGATAGGCGACATGTAGTATTGCCATGATGATATAATGCTACGTATCAATTTAACAATATTTTTACAAAGCTATTGTTTCTGTCACGCAACGATTTCCCTCAAAATGACCGCCGGGCATTGCGAGGTAAAGACAACCACATGAACCCATCAAATGAAAGGTACTCAAATTTTAGAAAAGGCTTGAAATACATTTTTGAATTAATTTCATAGAAATTGTTCGATTAAGTTAAATAGTTATTATTAGTGTCATTATTATTATGAAAACTATGTCTTTATTATTATTACTATGGCTTTAACTGGCATAAGAAAGACTGGACTTCCCCGGAGGTATTACTGTTCATGTATTTTAAATTTTTCCCTATTCTATTTTTATTTTCATTTGGTTTATTTGTTTGCTTGTGTGGGTTGGTTTTTTCTCTTTCTTAATTGTTCGGTTGTTTGTTGTATGTTTTCTTCTTTGTGTGTGTGTGTTTGTATGTGTTTATTTGTTTATAGTTTTTAATATAAATTAAACACTTCTATATATCGACCCCTGCTGTCCCATGTATCAAGCTAGGAGAAAAGAGTGGGAAATGTTACTGTACTATTAAAAATACCAATAAAGGCATTGGGTTTAAAAGTTATTACACTATTTGATTTAATTCGCGATAACAATTGTGAGTACGTTTGGGGGAGAATGTCAGATATTTCGGGAAAAATGATCCACTATCCCTTTTAAGAATGGACTCGTGCACTTATGACCTCTAATTGCTACTATTGAATAAACCCTCTTGGGGATTTAACGAGGACAATCACACTTACTGTCTTGTTGTTTTAGATAAACTTAAGCAAGTAGACAAGTTCTGAAAAAGCAGAGCCCTCTCTATTATTTTAAACGTTTGAGAGGAACATGCCCCCTATCTTCTATTGATACCTCTCTTGGAGAAGCTGTACTTTCGTTTCGCACTCTATATGGTGAATTTTCAAAACGCACCGTCATTTTCGACTACATTTGTTAAAGCTAATGCTTCTATATCTTTTCGGTACTGAAGTTACAATGGACCTTATTATCAGTGTTTGTCGTTTACCCATACAAACGTCTGTGTAGTAAATTAAGACTAACAAGCTTTTCTATTGACCTAAAGAAATTCTTTAAAGTAATTAATAACTTTCTTTGACGTAGATAACTTAAAGACCCTCCGTACTAATATAAAGATAAGATTATTTAAAGAAACGGTTAACGGTGATTCTGTCTGCAGGACCTTCTGCCGTCCATTTCTGTAACTATGTGCCAAATCTGTTGTACACACACTTTGACTTGTTAAGCTCCGAGGAGACATGCTGCGTTATTTGCTTCCTTGCCGAAATACTCGCAGTCTGCCTCTTACAAGTATGGGAACCACTTCCATGTGCAATTGGAAGTCGGTACGAATTTTCTGTTTGCACCGTCAGCAGAATGACTGATACCACTTGACTTACTTCCTTGATGAACTACTTGCGGTCTGTCTTTTACAAGCATCGGAGACACTTCAGTGTGCAAGATAAAAACTGGCACACAGTTGCTTTTCGCACGCATTTAAGTTGTTCAGTAGCCAATCAAAGAAAACACTTTCGTTCCAGTAATGCTGTACTTCCTTTGTTGCCCTTCTACAAACGACGAGAGAGCAGTTCAGTTGATCTAGGTGGTGATACAAGTGTAACCTAAGCGTCAGGAAGTGAGGCAGAGGAGGGCAAAAAAATAGGAAGCTCGGCTTATACTAAAGGGAAAGAATATGTAAACACAGTAGAGAAAATTAAGATTATTTTACCATAGGTGCAAAAATGGAATATGTGCCAGCTGCCTGTCTGATATATCCTCCTCTGATTTCTACATTTCTGGAAATATTACCGGGATACCCGAGGTATGCGTGCGTATGACTGCATCTTGTTTGCGCTAGTTAATTATTAAATTCCATAATTAATGATAAAGTTTGGGAAAAACTATTACTGAGTTGGCATCTGTAGCAGTCCTAGCAGCAGTCCGATATGTTTCGGATTGTAGAAGACTGTATAAAAGGCTGTGAAAGAGTATTAATGGTCATCAACCTGTGTTACTACAAATATTTTAGTAATTTAGATACCTACACATTAAAAGCAGGTTGCAAAATTACGTCAGAAAATACAATTAAAAAGAGAATGGAAAAAATTCGTGTTAACATGCAGCGTTGTCTCAGACCAGACATTGCTCTAAAGATTTTGTCATAATCTACTAAAGCGTGAGTTTTCTTTTTAACAAAGTAGAGTATAATGTTGCCTACGTTAGTTAAAACTCCAGCTCAAACTCCAGCTCATAGCTACAGACACCAGAAAAAGCTCCAACACTAAAAGTTTCTTAAAGGTCACTTAGGTAAAGATGCAAGTTTTGACTTATAGCATTTTTTAGGAATGGTGTAGGGGCACTAATTTATCTCTTTTCAATATAGTTAGGCATCATGAATTTATTAGGACGCCGAAATCCTGGAAAATTTTGGCGAGAATATGATGATCCCACTTGCAAATCAAGCTGATCTATATTTTTAAAACGTGAACAATAAAGGACCTGTTGCAAAAGTACACAAAACAGCAGTATCTGCCCCATAATGTTGACATAATTTACCAGAAATTCTTCCTACATTACTAATGTTGTTTGACAACATGGTCCTGAATGTACTCTGGCAATGTAAACAACTTAAACTCAAAGAAAACTCAATTTTAATGGAAGGATACACGTTTGAAATTGAAACTGCGATTTGTATTCCTAAATTGAAATAGTAGCTGGCGTGGTTTGGGAAGAGGGATTTGGACTGGCCCGCCAAAAAAACTTCTGTTTCGCTGAGACAATAAAAAGTTGGTTTGATCTGACACAACGGTACTGCATCAAGCAATTAAATAATGGTCTGGTCAGATCAGTAAAATAGAAGTGAAGTTTGATTTAGTTTGATTGATGTGTTAACCTTGGATGATTTGATAAAAATACTAGCCTTGGTTTACAGGGATTTGACAGAACTCTGTAAGACAAATCGCCCAATTTCGAAAGGGGGAAAAGTGAAATTGGTGCACAGCCTATAAAAATATTTTTCCACAAAAGATTACTCCAGGACCAAAAAATTGACATCAATATATATAACATAAGTCCTACCTGACCTTCACCACATTTCCAAATAGCATACGTGTCCGTACTGCATACACATCGTATCTCGTCTGACGTAGTGCCTTATTCAGATCTGTTTGGTTTTATTCGCTTTGAGTCAGATAACAGATAAATATAACCTTCTATGAATGAAATTTCGCAGGTGGTACACCCAATTGTGTGGGATAACTAGAATGTATTGTCCCAGATACAGCATTTATTTTGGGTTTGTTGTCCAAATAGCGTAGGTGTGCTGCTGTTGTATACATCATTATCATCATACTTTATTGTTGGGAAAGGGGCAGATAAACTGGCATATTAAGGAGAAAAATGTTGAATGACCGTGGAATGAGAAATAAGTCCAAAGAGTTGAAGCTTTTGGGTTTAAGCCCTCACTTCTTGCCAAGTAATTTTTCCCCAGGCAAAGACAAAAACAAAAGCATTGGAACAAATAAAAGAAAAGCCAGAGAGAAGCCCATGACAAAACCTAATTCATGAAAGAGGCGAAATCGTTTCTGTCGATCAAGTGGAATACTGTCGGAACATTGGGTCATCTCTCAGCCCCCTTTCCGACATTTCAGTTAATGGCACCGCCCTTGACATACCTACCTACCTACATACATATATACATAAATAATAGTATACAAAGTATCCCATATGGCATTCTTTAATGTTACTTGATATAGACCTGCGTAAAAATTACCGGACGGTCTGAGGACTGTCGGGTAATTTTTGTGCACTTCCCAAATGACATAGAGACGTTACAAGTCTCTCTGTTATAATGAATTTTATCTTTTGGACATGTGTACATTGATGTAGTCTTAATAAAACTAACGTACTATGGAAAATGTTTCCCATAATAGACGTCCTAGTTGGACATAATTGAAATAAATCTAGAAATCTAAATACATTTGATAATTAATATTCAGTATTTAATCCTTGTGCTCTGAAATCTGGCTAGGATGATCACATTGATCACCCCCTGGCTGAAAAGTGGGAGATATATATGCCACACACCCTGTATTTACGCCCCTGTGCACACATGCAAACATACATACATGACGCATGCAGGTTCTTCTTAATTGTAATAGAATGGAGGTATTACGTTAATACAGAAAAATTCCCGGCCGTAAGATCCCTGGTTTAGAATTAGCACCACAGTTTTCTCTCCTTCGTCTGTCAAACTTGGGTAGCACCAAACTCTGTTGTGCCCTCTTGATCCTTGATATCTTCTTGTAAAGCGTAGATCATTTGAAAGAATATAAAGGACTTTGAAATATCGCCGTCGGCAGAGAGTCTTGCCTACGAAGAGATCGATCATGAGACCTACAGGTCACCTTGCCAGCTTCACTTGATCATGTTCGTCAATGTTTTGGCAATCACTGTTACCTAGTCATTACAATAGCGTTCTTTTAGAAACAAACTTCTTTGGGTCTTTATATCTATTTATATTCTTTAAAAATAGCTCTATCTTATGTTCTATTTAAAGTAATGGAATTTTAAAATTTGTTCTTAATTGATACGTCTATTAAATAGTTTTGATGACGGATAATGGCTCTCCGCTTATACTGTGATAAGGTTATCTAAAACCGTTGTGCAAAGGGCAAAAGTTCACGCACGCCATCAGCATGAGATGGAACGGGAACCCTGGAACAGGTACAGGATGCCCCTTACCATGGTCACACCAACTTATGGCCTTCATCGAGGGGCAAATAACTGGAAAAAGTCACGTACGCAATTCGTGAAAGTCAGAAAAAAGTCAAATAGTCAGAAAAACGTCAGAAAATAGTCGAAAAGTCAGAAAAAAAGTCAGAGAGTCAGAAAATAGTCGAAAAGTCAGAAAAAAAGTCAAAAAGTCAGAAAAAAGTCGAAAGGTCAGAGAAAAAGTCGAAAAGTCAAAAAAAAGTAAAAAAGTCAAAAAAAGGTCAAAAAGTCCGAAAAAAGTCAATAAGTCAGAAAAAAAGTCAAAAAGTCAGAAAAAAAATCACTAAAGAGAAAAGTCACGTACACTTTTTTTGCAGTTATTTGCCCCTCGGCCTTCATACTGGATTTTAAAGAACTCTAAGATCTCGATTGAGGCAGATGTTTCTTTCTTAACCAGCTCTTCAGAACTCATTAGTTATTAAATGTCATCAGTAACAGAGATGTAACACGAAAAATGCTTAAATGATTTTTCCAAGAATCTAACTTATGCAAAAAATCCATGCGGTCTAAAAAAGTTTTTAAAAGGTTTTCATTATCCTTCTGTTTTCTTTTCATCTTTTTTGTGTTTGCATTTTAGAATTTCCTCCTGCAGGGCCATTTGAGTTATAAATTTCTTAATTTTGTTTCGATATCAGTATCGTTCCTACGTGTAGTGTTCGCTCATGGTCACAGCTCGTTACCAGGCCACTTCCTGCTGAGCTATAGTCGTATTAAAGTCAGACGTAAAA
>JAAAKM020001521.1:0-14554 GCA_010016025.2 Alatinidae sp. Z8VKAUB7J3 | reverse complement strand
GTATCAATCTTTCTAAAATACATGACCCAATTTTTGAAGTCAGCCTTGCTTCAGACCTTCAAATATTGCTATTTTTTAAAGCCTAGTAATCTTAGATCTTAAAACTAAAACTGAAAACTTAAAGGTTAATTGCAGCTAATATTCAAACTTTCGGAATATGAATACATTTAGCATTTTATATATTATGAAAGATGTATAAAACTTCACAATAACGGAGATTACTTGCAGTTTTTAATTAAACAACACAACTGCTTGAGAAAGCTGACATTGGCCAAAAGTTAAACGACTGGAGTTGCAGACCTGCATACTACAGACTGACGTCATACAGGATAAATTCCATGCTAAATGCATTATGATAAAAGACCTACTATCTAGATTTATGGTAAAAGTCAGGGAGAATTAGCTGGGTTTGGGGTTAACAGAGAAAAACGTCTTATGTTATGATGTTTGGTACTATTACAATCGCAATTTTATGTTAATTACGATACTCAATGTATGCAACCCCTCGCCCCCTCCCCTCCGGTCAAATGAAATAGCACAAAAATACGACAGATTAGGACAGAATCTGACCTTTAGAAACTGACCTTGCGGAGTCTTTTAAGGCTGAGAAAAAGATGGTTCTGGTTCAAGTTCTTAGGATGCCCCAACATAACTAACAAACAAAAACATGAGTATTATTGAGATCGCCGGTTAGTGCAGAAAAATAGGCCTCGCACACAGATTAACTAACACCAAAGTTCAGTACCTCAGCTTACATAGTATAAATAATAAAAAATCAACGATGAAGTCGTTGTTGTTATTGTCCATTCCGAGCGATGGTGACCACCATACCGTCCTCATGGTGACTGCATTATCTCATTTTGCGTAGGTTTTTTATGGCTCATAAGACCAATGTTGAAGTGTCTAAAGCAGGTGGAGCACTCGTGTAGTACAGCCACAGTAGGTCCTGCAGCTCTTTCCTTTCGAAAGAAGCGTTTTCTTCCGCAGTTTCAGAAAGCTTTTCCTCAGGAGCTAAGGCACCTTTTGCAATGGCGGGGCACCAGGAAATTTTGTCACAGACCTACCTCTCCCAGGCGTCAGACTTCAATCCGAGGAATTACAGGAAGGTCTTCTGAGTGTCCTTGAAGCGCCTGCGCTGGCCACCATGACAGTGTTTGCCAGTGGCACTTTCTCCGTAAAAGAGTTGCTAAGGGATGCGTCCATCTTCCATATGCACAACGTGACCAGCACAATGCACTTGGTGTTTTTGTAGCAGAGTGTAGATAGTCACCAGTTTAGCTCGGAGAAGGACTTCTCTGTCATTTTTTTTTCATTTTTGTCTTGCCACTTCACCCTGAGGGTCATGCGCAAGAAATTAGTTGAAAATGTTTCATTTTACGTTCGTGCCTTGCATAAACCACCCATGTTTTGCTACCGTACAGCAGTGACGGGATAACCGTAGCCCGATCTACTTTGATCTTAGTCCGAGTTGATATGCCTCTTCTCTTCCAAACAATTTTATACAGCCTGCCAAAACTTGCACTGGCCTTAGCTATCTTCTGACATCTGGAGAGAGTACCAAGATATGTGACGTTTTCAGTTGCAGTAGGTAGTTTCTGACCATACACAGATATAGTTGGATCACTGTTAATGTCCTGGTGCTGGCTGATGCACGACCTCCGTTTTCGTGTTACTAATAGTAAGGCCAATGTTTTTACAGGCACCTGCAAAACTATTCATACTACGCTGCATTTCCTTCTCAGAGGTGGCATTAAGTGCACAGTCATCATCCAAGAGAAACTCCTGATGAACAGAAGATTTTACCCTGATGTAGGTTATTAATCAGCACAGATTGAAAAAATCGCCATCTGTTCTGCGGTTAATTTTGACTCCTGTATCGCAGTCCTGCAAGGTGTCAGTAAGCATAGCAGCAAGCATCATGCCGAACAGAGCAGGTGGATGAAAGCATCCTTGCTTCACACCATTGGATTCTGGCAGTATCGGATGAGTTGCCATCATCGAAAACACGCGCCCCCACGCCGTCATGAAACTGGCGGATTATCGTAATGCTTTTATCAGAACTGCCGTACTTGGCTATGATTTTTCACAGACTCTCTCAACTGACAGTGTCAAAGGCCTTGGTCAAGTCGAGGAAAGTTGCGTATAGCTCACGATTCTGTTCTTGGAACTTCTCCTAAAGTTGACGCAATGCAAAGATCTCGTCGACTGTGCCACGGTTTTTTCTAAAATCACTCTGACTTTTAGTCAGGAGACTTTGCTTTAGGCGGATGGTGAGGCGGTTAAGTAGCACTCTTGCGAGAATCTTTCTATCGATGCAGAGGAGCGAGATCCCACTGTTATTATCACAGAATCGGCTGTCACCTTTTCTTTTGTATAGATAAATACAACAAATGTGATAATGCTAAGAACTATATTCTGCATACTTGCAGTCCTTCTTCCCCGACGCAGTTCGATGTATATTTTGTAAACATCATAATACTTGACAACAAAGAAATAGCTATTGATTACAAAAATTGTTAATAAGTGTACAGGATTTCATTTTCCTTCACTTGAGCTCTGAGTGTCAATAACTAAATTATAAATAAAAAGTATTTACGTTATAAATAACAAGTATTTGCGCGTGACAAGTTTCCACTGGGGTGGAGGAATCTTTTGGCCACACGATCTCAACGTCAGTAAATTTAAATTAAGCTTCATTTCACGGACGTTCCTAACAAGAGCTTTAGGTCACTTAAAGATCATAAGCTGCAAAAAAGGGCAAATATGGCTAGGGTATACTGATCAAATAAAAGGCCCAGGTACAAGAATCTTAAAATGATTTAGGAAATTTTTTGCATGGGGAATTTCAAAGAACAACAGCGCTGGGGTGAAACACGTGGCACGAGTGGAGGCCCTTGATTTAGGGGCATATCCAGCAAATTTATGAAGCTTATTTGAAGTGCATAGAAAGCGTCGTCAAGGCTAATAATCTGACGTCCGCCCTCAAGAAGGTTTACTATCTTATATTGTCAAGCACATTTGATTTGTCTACAGAAGTGTGAATGGTAGTATCATCTGCAAATGATCCAAGCTGCAAAAGACTACTCTAATGGAGATCGTTTATAAATAGCATAGATAAAGTTGACCGAGCATGGGTCCTTATCGAGAACTTTAACTTTAACTGAGTATTTTCTGCAGGAGCTGTAGTACCACCTGTTTGCCACAACCATTGAGAAAAGATCTTAATGTGGTAAAGGTCTTGCAAGAAAATTATACACGTTGAACTTTAAAATTAGACCAGAGTGCTGCGTGTTAAAGAAAGCAATATTACAAACAATGGATCTCCTTGTGCTGGCAACATTAAGGATACCACACATGTGTTGAGTGATTGCAGACAAGAAGCTTTAAGTAGAACTACGCGATAACAAAGTCTTTTGGTCTAAAATATTCCTAATGGCATAGAATTCAATTAAAGAAAATCTAGCCCTAGTTTTTGTACCTTGTAAAGCAATTGTGCGTCCTGACAATTTGTTCGCATTATTTACGGCAGGTTTAGCATTACGAAACTGTATAAGCCAAAGCGCACTCCTTTACTTCTGTTGAGCCATGCATTGTGGACATATCAACCGAATATATACAAACGTTTGCATTTACTGTCTAATTCTTTAAAGCTTGTTTAAAATAAAGAAAAAATATGAAAATAACCTAACAATCCCCGTTAGTAGAGATCAAATTATATATTATTTTAATAAGAGCTTATAAAAAAGCAGGCCCTAAAATAGTAAATGTTAACAACGGGAAGGCTGAATTTGGACTAACACTATAGATATCCTAACTATCTAGTGGTGTAAATACTAAAATGATGTCATTGTGGAAGTTATTATGATCATTCTACGATTTTGCTTTTCCAACTTTAGAACTAAATATTGCAGCTTGCAACGAGAATATTAAAAACATAAATTTTTTAATCATTTAGCATTAACAGCATAATAAGACTTTTTCAATCCTTTTGTTCAGATGTCTAAAATAATTTTTAATGTAATATAAAATGTCATACTAAAAAATAACATAAAATTATGTGATAGAAGCCGGGTTTAGGGTTAGGACAGGCCAATCATTGCAGATCAAAGGTCACATTAAACAGTTTTAAACATGCTAACACTTTTCGCCTCAGCCATTGCCATAGATGGTAGAGTTTATCACGTTTTGGGTGTCAGTCTTTTTGAGAGCTACGTTTCGAGAGGAACGTCTCCCATCTTAAGGCTGCTGGATTTAATTATGTCGCTGTTTTATGAGGTTTAGTTTCAGACCTCAGAGGAATCTGGGATCGAACTAGGTTTGTGAGGCGGCAAAATGCCGGTTTTGTGTTTGTGTTTTCTTTTCAAGGGCTAGATGCTATATTTGTGGAAGTTGGTAGTTTGATGTGGCTGTGATTGTGTAAGGTGTGGATAGTTTCCTTCATCTTTCTGGTGGTTGAGTGGGCTTATTTGTCTATAATTTGGTTGTTTTCCAAATCAAAAGTATGTCCTTCTTTCCAGCACTGTTCGGCGATCTCGTGATTCTTGATGTCTCCCTTTGCGAATTCCTTCTTCTGTTCCTTCTCCCTCTGACCTAAAGGACGTTTTGAGTCGCCAATTAAGGTGGCTTGAAAGTCCTTACACTGTATCTTCTACACGATGTTGTTTGTTTCTGCTGCTGGGACCGGATCTTTATGTTTGACAGAGTCTTGCGTAAGGTTGACGATGTAAAGAATGTCCATTGGATGTTGTTCTGTTGGACTATTCTTTTGATGATTTCGCTAGTGTCTTTGATGTAGGGAAGGCATACGTGTTTCAGAAGTTCCGTTCTGTTCCTGAGGGCGTGTTTCTGCAAGACCACTCTGATGCTTTTCTGACCGTACCCGTTGAATAAAAGGATGCCTTTGAAGTATTTCTCTTCTTCCTTTAGGATAGTTGGCTCTGATATGTTTTTCTTACTCTTCCAAAGAGGGTTGTGGTGGCGAAGTTGAATTTAGATATTGGTCGGTGTGAGATGGTCTTCGGTAGATCTGGACAGCAATGCGGTGGTCTGATTTTCTTGTGAGCTGGAGGTCAAAGAAAGATAGTTTGCCATCTTCTTCTGTTTCCATGGTGAACTTGATGCTGCGGTGGAGGCCGTTCATATGTTCAAAGAAGGTGTGCAGATCTGCTTTTTTTGATGATCACAACAACGTCAACAACATATCTTTCCCATAGGTCTATAGATGGTTTCTTTTCACCTGCGGTCAGAGATATGTTTTCAAAGCCTTGCATGAATATTTCAGCAATGATGGACAATGCAGGATCTCCCATGGGTACGCCACTACTTTGTGAATGGATCTTATCATTGAAGAGGAAACAGGAGTTGTAAAGAAGGATTTGGAGGATATTAAGGATGTCTTAGGGCTTTAATGAAGTTCTGGAGACAAGTGAAGTGTCATTGTTGAGGAGGTCTTGGATTATTTGAATTGTGTCTTCGACGGGGATGCTGGTATACAGAGAGGGGACATCAAAGCAAACCATGATTTTGTAGGTATTGACTGCTTGCCCTTTGATGAATTTTGCAAATTCAGCTGATTGCTTGCAATGATTTGCCTTAAATTAGGTGTACGGCGATAGCAGGGCGGCGGCATCACAGGAAAGTGAGTGAAGAAGGCTTCCAGAGTAGGAAACTAAGGGTCGTATCGGTACGTTGGGCTTGTGTATTATGGGCAGTCCATAGGAATGTGGGAGAGGGGAATCTTTAGCTTTGATCTTGTATTATAGGTGGTTGTCTAGAAGCCCGTCATTTTGTAATATCAGGAGTGTCTTTATGGCTTTCGTGTTCACTGTGTTCATGGGATTCTTTGTCAGGATTGTGTATGGCCAATTCTCTTAGTGGTTCAGACAATTTTGAATATAGTCAGCTTTTTTCAGAATGGCTGTGGCATGTCCTTTCTTCGTTGGGACGATGGAAATTGAGTTGTCTTCTTTTAGGGTCTTTATGTAATTCCTTTCGTCTTTAGTGAGGTTGTCGGGAGGGACTTTGGATGCTTGGAGGGCGAAGCTTGTTTTCGCTTGTATTAGTATCTGCTTCACTCTTTGGGAAATCTTCCACTGCTCTTTCTACTGCGGATACAATTTTCTTCAAAGAAATATTCTTGGGCGTTGCAGAAATGTTAAGACCTTTCATTAGTAGGGATTCCTCTGGTTGGGAAAGTGTGCGGCTGGAGAGGTTGATGATCCAATTTGATCTGCTCTTGTAAACTATTCTTGGAGATGGCCTTTTCTTGAGATTCTCAAACGTCTTCTGGTGTCTATCCCTGGTTAATAGCAATCTGCGTCTGTATTTTCTATGGCAACAATTAGGTCATGGTAGTGATGATTATTTAAGGTATGCTGGAGGGTTGAGATAAGTTCTTGGTAGGTCGTATTAAGGCTTGCGCTCTTTGTGTGGCTCCACTTGAACCGCATAAAGCATCTATTTGAACCACATAGTTCAATTTATAAAAGAAGCGAACTAGTTGTATGAGCAAGACTACGCAAATTAAACCATGCAGTATTCAGAAGCTTATCGATAATCGTGGTAGGTCAGTGGGAGGTTATGTAGAACTGTTTCATTATTGACCAGATGAAAACGAAGATGGAAGAAAGAATGATGTTGGATACTTTCTCAGGCTTTTAAATAGTTACTTGATTCAGAAATTGTTGATACTTCCCGCTAGTAATTCTTCAATCAATAATGATAGGTAGAACGTTATAAAAAAGTGCAAACTGGCACACAATAATAGCTGTATTCTTTACTTCAAAATATGACTCAGTATGCTCTATTTTCAATCAACTGATACCTTAAAGCTTTATGGAAATTGCAAACAATTCATTTTTTTGATAAAGATAAACAGATAAGTGAAAAATAATAGCAACGCATTTTCCCAACATTTTGGTGTCATCTCGACGCCATTTTCAAAATAGATAATGAACAACTGTGTAACGATAATTTTTAAAACTTCTACACAATAAAGAAAATATAAACAAAAACTTTTGCTCCGATGGAGTCCGTTTGAACATTCAAGTCAGGCTTAAGAATGCTAATGCGGAACCAGTTCTCTTTCTGTTAACCATGGCAAACAGTGTTGCATTAATTGATACGGGATAAAATCAGTGAATCTGCGAGGTTTTGAGACGTGATATCGGATAAAATGTTCTGCGTTATTTAACACTCTTAACACGCGCATCCACTGAAGGCAATCGAACCTATCACGTTGTATTGTTGACATTGTTTTAAAGCGATGACGGTTTCTATTACAGAAAGCAATAGAAATGGTAACGTTTTTATTCTATTTTGCCGAGCTTTAAGATTTGATCAAAGAAATTCTTTGATTCACCAACAATTCATGAGTCATTGACACGTCATCCGCATGTTTTACTTGACTGCCGTTGAATTTTGCATGGGAATTATACAGACGGATGAATCAGATAGCGAAACATTGCCACAGCCTGTACGGCTGGCAAAGCTTATTTAAAATGCATTCCTCAGTTATACAGCCTTACTTAATAAACCAAGTATTTACACGTAAATCTTTGCCTACCAGAGCATTTTTTTGTCGTTTCCTTGTCTGTTTACTGTGTAAGGGTTTTGATTCCCAACACTTCCCGTGATCCACATCGTCAGTAAAAAAGGAGAGCTCGATATTTACGCTTAGCGATTAACGTTACCTCTTGAGGTACGCAAAGCCATAGATCTATTTTACAGCAATATAAAATTCACTTTCTCTTGAGGTTCTATCGCTTTTTTAGTCGGATAGAACTATTTACTCTTGGATGGACACGAGGGGTTTGAGTGGCATAGTAAGATTACCATCTGTTGTTTTTGGTTTTGAAGTCATTACAGACATATCGCTCACTTCTCCATGGATGGCCTTAGTTGTCCTCTGCAAGGTATACCGTAAAGGCTACTATCCATTTATTATGTTACTTACATCCCTAGCTCTTTTGTAAGAGCTTCATGGAATCCTAATGAACTGCAGTTACCACGCGTTGCTGTGTTCTTATTGAACATACTGACAGAATGTAACGGAGCATGTAATCATTTGCATTTTGCCTGTTTTACACTCCCTAAAGCCTTTTCCATGTACTTTGAATTCTGCCACTCGTCGACTGCCAGTTTCTCACGTGTTGGGGAATACATAGTTAACAATCCTATTCTCTTATGGTCTTAATACCGACAATAACAATGAATATCCAAGACGATTTGTCAATTGATGCACTACTTTGGGGTTTCAAATGAAAAGTCTGTTTTGTGATAAATATATAATTGGGAATCTAACAGTTAGCAAATCAAAGATCAGTCAAGCTCAACTCTTGAATGATAATAGCCTACGGTAGTGTGAGTAGAAAACGTTATGCACAATCTCCTTTAGATTATCTGAAATATGAATTGTCGGTCAGACTAAAGTTGTTGAGGTCGTACGACCTCGAGTACCCTGAAACAAAGGTTAAAAGCTGCGAGCTTGATAAATATCGGTTTGTCGGGCAAAATGGCCTGATATTCAAAAAGGGCTGTTAGGGAGCTATCATCAGTTATGTTTGCTTAGACGCCACCGTGTTATTACATCAGTCTACAATCATTTATTGTATACATTGGCTCACTCTATTTGAATGGCGATCGATATTTGGTGAACATATCTACATTGAATTCAAAACAGATATCAACGAAGTGAATAATTTAATATAATCTGTGTAACCAGAAACTATAATTCCTAAGATTAGATTCATAAAAAGACTGCACATCGAGAAAAGAGACGAACTTGTTCCCGGTTCTGTTGTTCAAGTTGAGAATTCAACTTAAGTCGACAATCAATCAGTCGGGACTTGTCCATGGTTCCATGTAGTGTTGACAGTTTAATACATTTTTAAACAGACAGAACCAGACTTCACGTGATGGGAACAAATTCTATCCTGGTTGGTCGAGGGGCAACAGTGCTACGCGGCATGTTTTCGAAAAATGGTCAGATCCATTTCTTGATTGGCACAGATGTGGTACGTTGCATTTGCCACGTGGCATTTCACTTCGATGTGAAAGGTTTGATACTTTTGCATAGATTCGTTTCCAAGTGACATGCCGCGTGGCCTACCACTTGCAAGGCAGGCTACCACTCTGGTGTAAAAGTTCCCTTAGGGAACATAATGAGGGCTTTCAGGGGAAATAAAAGTCAAGCCCAAGTCGAGCTATACTGATTCTGATAGTTTTTGAGGGGAGGCAAGACTAAGTTAGAATCGTTCCTTGTGTATCTCATAGAGATGGAGGGTTATACCCACTCACATCAGACTATCACTAAATGGCTTGCCTCAAACCATTTGCAGCTTATCTGCCAGAAATGATTAAAGCACTTGAAGAGCTCTTGTCACTGCATCTCAAGTCCAAAACACGAGTAGAACTCAATAGTGCGATAACGTAGGTGTCCATATTCACATAGACCATAATGCGCACCGTATGATTAAAAGTATTTTATTAATTGAGATAAGAAACCAGATAATTCATAGGAGGACGGCAAATATCGATGTAGAGGTAGAAAGAGCTTCAAGTTTCGCACTAACTATGAGTTTATAACGACTATGACGATAATAGAAGGGCCATATTTGTTTAAAACCAAGTGAGAAGATTACTGGTGATCGTCATACGCCTTATATTTATGATAAACTACTGACGATTAAATTAAACAAATATCAAAAGCTGTTGATATTAATCGCTGTAATTGCAAATATTATTGCATTGTGCGTCACTCCAAGAAATCAAATCCAAATGGATACTTGAACTATTGTATGACATTGTGAGCTTGTAATTCGTGATGGGTGTAGACGATCAGGAGAGACATTTAAACGTTAACGAAGTACTTTAGAGCTGAAGAGTAATTCAAGATGAAATGAAAACATACCTGCAGTGAAACTCTCGACCGTCAGTCCTATTGCTTGCAGTTGAGCGTGATATCTCACTACTCTTTCGTTGATGAATGTATCTCAGACACACAACCTTCACTGTTTTTTCTTGAGTCTACAACACAGAAGAGCAGCACAGGTTACTAAAAGTTTTTTCTTCTGGGCACCATAACTGTAGTCAAGTTTAACACGATCAAACCGACTATCAAGCGGGAGACTGAAGTTTGGATACGAGTTGGCCATGAACGTCTGTCGCCATTTCATCTATTCGCCTGCGTACGGTATCATTACTGAGTGGAACCGAATTGATAGCAGTTTCCTCACTCTTGCGAAGCACAGTGCGCACAAATACAAATAACGCCGGTTTGATCAAATCGTCACCGATAGAATCCGCTTTTCATTCTTGGTTATCAGTAATGATATTTGGTAACTAGCCTCCAAACCGCGGTCTAGATTTGCCGTTTGTTTTCTAAACAACGATTCCATGCGCTTTGGCCGTTCTGTTTCACGTGGAAGACTGTTGCAGCACGTGCTTAACAACCAATCAGAGACCCATTTTTCAGGAATTCAATTTAACCCAGCCAGCCAAATGACATCAGTATACTGCGTAGACGTCAGTGGGATGTCTCACATTAGGTTTCACTTCAGACAGAATGCCCATCATTAGGAAACAAACTCAGTACTTGAAGACCAAACGAGAACCTGAGTTTGCTGCAAGAACATTTGAATATGATTTTTCTTGTCTAGAGCAATCTTCCCCCTCTTTCTGGAGTCACCCTTCCCAATTCCCCGCTAACTACAAATCCCCCCCCCCCATGTCCCCTTAGTTATAAAATTCCTCCCCGCGACTTTGCTATTCCTCCCTGGAGGTCCACATGGACCCCGGTTGAGAACCACTGATTTAAGCCCATGTTAATTTCTAAGTTAATAATTTTAACATTAATTTAGTCCTTTATCAGACTTAAAGTTTCACTCACAAAACAGAGAATATTGCAGAATATAGAATTATTAAATTAATTAATTAATTAATCATTAATAGAAGTGTCTCCTTTTTTCCTTAGGAAAGCTGCATATAAAGTCCATAACAAGGACGTTTTTCTTCGATTCCTAGCTATTTTGTAGGCAAACTATTCAAGGTTGGTAAAGCATTAAATAATTTTATACTTAGTGACAGCTGATGATAAGATTCACAGTTTAGGCAGATTTGTCAATGTTACATGGGAAATATAAGGATTCTATAATAGTGATAGTTTTACTAAGACACTTTTTATGTGACAATGGTAATTCTCTCATCTCAATTGGATCCCATAAAGTACGCCTTGTCTTAAAAGTCATGTCAGATACGACTTGTGTCTAAGTGGCATGTTAATGCAATTTCACACTTCATTGCTACCGGAGTTGCTTTCCACAGTCATATTTCAGCGGGAAGGTGACTGCTCGCCATAAAAAATGGCGGGGTAGAATACAATTTCAAGTTTTCCAACACTTTGCTTTGTTCATGACTTTAAATGTGCTCATAACTTCAATGATATCGCTGTACAAAATGGTAGAGTCAACCGTCATGTAGTTGATACTCCTATCCCTTATCAGAGGATTCATGTTGTCAGACAGCTAATGAAGTAGGCCTAGCATTTTAAATATTTTTGGGTAACTACCCGGCCATTGAGGTTGCGTTAGTGCTTCACTACAGTTCGTGAGTGGTGAACTCTAGATTTGATCCTCCGATCTCTTCGTGCACATTTCACCTTTCTTTTTGTAAGGCATGTTCGTGACGTAGAGTCTACCAATTTGATTATCTCATAGACCGTCCAATACTGTAAATCTAAATAGCAGTTAATTGGTTCGTAGAATGCGCCGACTATACAGGTCATTACGTTTTTAATACAATAGTAAAATGACAATACCTAATTGACAAGTTAAGTGGAATATGGGCTCCGCGCTCAACAAGAGGCAAGTAATACAAAGATCGAAGAAGATAGAAGAACATTTGGAAGCAGAATGTGCCAAAGACAGAAAAGTAGCACACTGATAAGACACATTCTGAAGTTAGGGACACGTACTATTTGATGAGTTTCTGTCAGAGTTGTTGGCGTAGTGCCATAGTTTTGTTTGCAGCAAGAAGTAACTACGGAGCAAATGATCTTTAAGGTAAGAACACAGATTAAAAATGAAAATGTTCTGAATGCATTTTCTACCTACAATGTAAATGATTCCGTTCAGTAACGCAAGGAACCCATTGAGTAGGCCTAAACTTTAGCAAGGGCAAGAAAAGTCAAGATTGAAGATGCTCAAAAAGGTGAGGAGTTGAAGGCTTTTATAAATCAGAAATGGTTCAGAATATACAATTCATGTATGATATGGGCAATATCACGAAATTTTATCATAATAAAAACTGCCGTTCCACTCTCTTGCTAGGTTGTACTCCCGTATCATGGAGATTTGCAAGGTGAGTTATGCATATCCTTCGAAGTTGTGGCATCAATTATAGGAGGTACGTAGGGAAAGCAAACGTTTCCTAAAGAAGTTTCAGTTTAAGGCAATGGCAAACAACCTGTAATCCGCGGGTCACCTGTGAAACGTCTATGACACTTAACCCTGTCCTTGTGAGAGATGGGAATTTTCCTCGCACTTGAAACTCTGCGATTTCAAGTGCAAAATAACGACCAACGGAAGAAATCTTTAACACATGTCTAAAATATATCTTTCTTTGTTTTTGGGCACTTGAGTATTCAAATGTTTTGGACACGTGATCTCGCCATGACTTCATTGTTCAGGCGATCAAATTTTTTTAAAGTTTTAAAGTTTTCAGATTTGCTTGAAAGACCTGTGTCACAGGTCTTTCTGTATCATTTAGTGGAAGTGAAAAGTGGAATATATTTAGAATAAACGAAACTTTCTAATTCTAAATTGTATGTGATAAGAATTTGAACATTTTATATTATCTTGGTATGAAGCTATCCTCCCAGAAGCAACCAGAGAATCCTAGACTCTTAACATGATCGTAACAGTTTTGTTCGTCCCTGGTCACTAACTTTAACCACAAATATCATGTATTAACCAAATATATTTTAGTGTAACAATGTTTTGAATTGTTTTGAAAATATCCCCACTCCTAAAACCTACCGGAATAATAGGATAACTTTTACGATAGAGTAATAAGATTAACGTGGTTGTTCAACAAGGTCTGTTGAAAAGTTTAATTTTTGAACAATTAGCCTATATGATTATCAACTCAGTGAATGATTTCCCCAATGTTACCTATTTGTTTTTTAATTAACCCCCTTCATTGTTGGCCTGACTTGATAGAAAATAACCCATATATTTTCATGCTGGAAAATAGTATTAATATCCCCGGTTGATTTCAATCGCTTTTATACTCAATGTCCATAGGGGTTATGTAATCACAACTTAAGAAATACATGACGTTGTAAATAAATGTTAATTGGTTCTACTTCCTAACTCAAATGTTCGGTTTTAAGCACTAGTAACATGGCGTTTTGGTCTTTTTTCAAGACCCATTTTATGCATAATTAATGAAAAACTAAAGATTTGCAACAGATATCCTTAACAATTTGCTGGCACGACAAGCTACACAAGTTGACGATCTAAATTACGAGAGACTTCTAACAATTACATAGATTGCTTGTACCATAAAAACGGCATAGGTCCCTCCTTAAGTTTCGTACATTCCTTGCAAATTCATCGATAAAGTGATCACATTTAAATAAAATTCTTAACCCTATCTTACATGGGGGGGGCCTAGTAGGCCAGCGGCTACACATTTCAGCTCATAACTTTTTAACGCCTGGCCGGATTGACATGAAATTTTGTGACTTTTCCTAAAATTTACTGAGAATCCTGATGATGAATTTTTTTTTTTAATTTGTTTAAACTTTTGTGATATTGGCGTTTTGTTGACCTATAGTAGAGTATTTTACCTTTCCGTTTTGCTACTTTTCTTTGAAAAACGTGATTATTATATCTTTAAGCTCGGATTTTCTTTCCTGAATTTGTACCGACGATTTCGTATTCTCAAATTTGATAAGTTGCAAATGCAAAATTTGTTGAAATTTTGCAAAAAATGAAAAAATATGTTGTGCAATAAGATGAAGTTTGCTAGAGAACCTTATATAACAATACATGCAAAATAATTATTAAAAAATCACATCTTTAGATGAATTTTGAATCAGCAGCGAATTGACAGTTGTATTTTTGATGTTTGGATGATATTTTTAGTCATAATGCTCAAAATAAAAACCGGTGGATAATAAGTAAGAAACCATTTCTGTAGTTTCAAAACTCGTACATTTTGGAAAATAATTCTCTCAAAATCTAAAATATCTTGCCTAAATACAACGTATATGTGCAGAAATACCTTAGAGATACCAAAAGCTCTTAAAAATCAAGATGTAATTTTCAAAATATCTTTGAAGGTCTTTTTACAAAATTTGTGAAATTTTTTAGTATTGCGTAACATTTCATAGCCATAGATGACGTCATTCACACCAAATTAGAATCTTTTTTTTTCAATGTGTTGGAAAGAGCTAAACTATAAACGTGCCAAACATCTTTGTAATAGCATTAGTGAAAGCTAATTGGAAGTTGTTACCAACGTGTAATCCCAAATACAGGGCTTTACAAAT
>JAAAKM020001520.1:0-14554 GCA_010016025.2 Alatinidae sp. Z8VKAUB7J3 | reverse complement strand
CCCACCACCACCACACCTCCTTTTTTAGGAAAAATATTGCCGCCGCCTTAAGTAAGTTCAAGGGAGAACTTCCTTCCTCGAAATGACTCTCAAGGAGTCCTGCATATGTTAAAAAACTGAATAGAAAAAAGATAACACTGCATAAAAATAGAAATGTGAAAAAAAAAACAATGTTAAAACGTGATAACTAACGAGAGATACTTAAGTTAAATTTCAAATAAAATTATAGTTCTGTATCTTAAACATAGAGCAGGTTAACAAGTAAATTACGGGTAGTTTGAACATTCCCGCATACCGTCCTTACTGATAATTTATTATATGATGATTTCTGAAGCTCAAACCGACTATTTGTACCTTGTTTGAATGGCAGGCGGAAGAACTGGTTAGTACATGCAGCACCCGGTAGTTTAAATGCTGAGAGCTTCAGCATGGCGTGAGCAGAAAGTTTCTCTTGTCAGTTTCAAAAAGGTTTGAAGAAACAGATTGAATTGCTAAGCTACACCAGACCCCTAGCAAGGGTAAGGAATATTGGGCGGGGGGATATTTTGAAGTTTGAGTTTTCGGGGGTGGGGGGTAAGCAGCTGCTTGCGTGAAGCTTATGAATGTGTTGATCTTAACATGCGAATTACGGTGAGGGGGTTGTATATTTTCTAGACTTAGACCTCAGTAACTCCCCTTTGTCAACGGGCCTAACCAACGCAGCTTAGTAAAAGCTAGAGCGACTCAGAAAGAGCACGTAGTTAGTTTGTCAGTAACGGCTGACCTAGCAATGTATATTGAATAATGTCACATTGACCTCTAGTTTAATGTGGAAAAATCAAAGCCCTTTGAATTATATATTAATATACAGTGTTGCACAGCATAATCCCTATGAAGTAATGTAATTATTAAATACGAATAAATGCTTTATTACCATATCTTGACCATGCTTTATGAGTAACAAACTTTCTATTAGAACAGCCTACGCTTAACACTGCGTGTAATAGCGAAAGTATTTTATACTGTGGAGAATACCCATAAAATATGCATGGTACATATTGCAATGAATTAGTGTTAAGTTCAGTTTACGTTACTAGAAGACGTCTGTTTTACTCCATCATCCTGCAAATAAACACATAAAGTGATCGAGATACAAACTCTTTCTACTGGTTATGGCACCATAATTGTGGCCAGACCTCACGACTACTTTTTTTTAAAAGTAGTTACAATCCACTAGGATTATGAGTGCGCTTTCTTAGCACACGACTTTTAGGAGGTTAAATAATTAGATCGTTACATCTATACATAGAAGAACATCTATAAAAAATTAATTGTGATAGTAGTAGTAAAAGCTAATTAATTATAAATTCAAGGCAAGAAAATCAAAATTACCATAATCGCGTATATTATAAATTTAAGGCAGGAAGATCAAAGTTCGTGTAATTGGTTATAACAGATGAAGGAGCACCTCAATCCAAATTAGCTCTTACGTTGGCCTACTAAATTTTAAAATTGATTTCAGATACTTAAATAGGTGGATACATTCATTATTAATTATTAAGATTAAAATTAATTGTTAAGATTAAGATTAATTCTTAAGATTAAGATTAATTATTAAGATTAATTGTTAAGATTAAGATTAATTATTAAGATTAAGATTAATTGTTAAGATTATGATTAATTATTAAGATTAAAATTAATTGTTAAGATTAAGATTAATTATTAAGATTAAGATTAATTGTTAAGATTAAGATTAATCATTAAGATTAAAATTAATTGTTAAGATTAAGATTAATCATTAAGATTACGATTAATTGTTAAGATCAAGATTAATTATTAAGACCAAGATTAATTATTAAGATTAAGATTTATTATTATATACTGGATATTAAGAGTTTTAAAAATTGCCAGTAGCTACGGAGGCCTAATTGTGGAAGTGTTTGTACAAAACTTTGCCAATGTCCAAATTCGTTTCCTTCCATAAAAATGAGCAGTGGTAGATCCAGCAACTGTTTGTACGGCAGGGTTGGGAACACTTTCAATAGGGCCAAGTTAAATTCTTGACAAAGTGAACTTCATGGATTTTCAATGCTCACTTGCCCATATCCACGTTTTTATCATCATTACTGAACTTTTTGAAGTCAATCAAACTACTAACTTTGGCCACATACAGAACGATAAAAGGGCAATTAAATGGGGATCCTTTAAAGGGGCGTGGCTATTGTGGTCCCTCCTTGGGTCAAAGGAAATTACCGTCATTTAATGCATCAGTAAATGGCACCCAGGAAAGTAGGAGGAACGGTCATGTAGCAAGATAAACCTGTCTAAAAATGGCTTCCTCGTGTAATTACCAACTGAGGGAGAATTTAAACTAATACTCTTTCCTCGATCAATTATTCAATTAAATCAGGAAGCAATAATCAATTGATACCAACTGGATTGTATTAATTCTTTGTCCAATTGTTTTCTGGTAGCTCATAAAAGTAACACCGTGTCGGTTAATACTGAAGACTTAGAGCACGGACAACAAGAAGTTGGTCGTGTTAGCTACCAAGTGTTTTATCGAGGATCGGGTTTATGTGACGTTTCGTAGGATGTCACTTTGCTCAATTGGTACATGCTGCAATAGCGTGGATCACCGGTTCGAGCCCCAGTGATGACATATATTTCTATTTATCTAGGGTCTTTTCAAAAACTACGAAGTGTTATGAAATGAGCAATACAAATGAGGCATCAATGAAAAGGAGAAGGAAAGTCAAACTTTAAATGCCCCATCTGTCGGTATTCTGTTATATTTGCCAAGTAAACTAACAGACGCAATCATACAAGTATTTCATGCTAAAGAAAAAAATGTACTTCCTAGCGGCTTAAAGCCTACAATAAGATAAAGAAAATGCGACGACAGCATGACAGAACTATACTTTCGTTTGATATAGAACTATAATTTTATATATTATTTGTAAATAGAAGACTGGTGTACTCGCCAATCTTGCTTACGTATATCTGCAGGTAGAGAGAGATAATCCACAAATAGGCGCGAAGCACTTCGGGTGTGATTTGAATCTTCTAGCCCATCTAGCGCCCTTTCCATTATCACGTTTTACGGAGTTCACAAACCAGAATCAGAATTTGATTACTTTTGGTAGTGTACAAATGCTTACATTTGCGCTTTTCTCTCAGTGTGGGCATAAATTAAAATAAAAAAATGTTTCAAAATCGGGACTAGGTTTGACAAATTAGCCATATCCAAAAGTTGGCTGCGAGGTTGACGTTTAAAATTGGTCAGTGTATTTAAAAACATAGATATTAAAAGTCACCATAAATCAGCCTTCTGCCATTAACTAATCTGGCGATATGTAGGAAGTTTGATGGAAAGGAGGGGCTTTTACCCCAAGATGAATATCTTTTGGTATACAAAATATTTGTAGTTTAATTGGTCACCGTGAATACGGACTCAACCAGGAAGTTTAATTTGGGAGAAAAGCAACTCTACGAATATAACAGCTTGTTAGATCGCTATGTGTGCAAAGCAGATACGCTGATGGGAAAATCTGAAGTAACAAGGATGCAATATGGTATTTCTTGAAGAAAACTGAAGACGGTAGCCTCTGTAACTCTTCTAAAATTTTATTAGAGGCCTTAAGTCAAATGAAAAACAATTTACTAGGCAATCTTGAAGTTACCGATGTTTTGCGGGCGCGAAAGGAGATGGTGGCTCTGCACAGTCGAGAGCTGTCTGCAGTAAAGGACGAAACGCCAACAATCTCAAGCAAGCAGAGGTTTTGTCAACTGGGGAGCCTTTTATCCCGTTAGACCTGAAAAAAATAAGATCAGAGAATTACCTTTTTGTAATAAATTGTAGTCGAACCTGAATCCTAGTAATTTTGTTGATTGACAAGATTCTCTGGTTCGGAGCATCTCAGCCACATCTGTATTTATATATCAATCTTTCTCAATGAGGGTATCATTAGCACACTAGCTTCCATTTTTAAGGGAGATGGGAGAGTTCGAACCCTCGACCCCATGATTTGATGAACTCAAACCTTAACCACTAGGCGATCATGTTCAATTTGTATGGTGAGAAATGTACAAGTCGAGTTTTCTTGAAATCGATTCACTATCATTATCTATTGTATTTCGGCTTTGAGCCTTTATTAGCTTGGTCTTTCATCTTTAAGTATATAAAAGCTAAAAATTGCTAACAAGCTTTCTCCAGAGTGCAGTTAAAGCAGCTGCTATCGATATTTACAATGATCCATGTACATGACCGTAAATTTTACAATAGTATTTTAGAAAACAAAGAACTCTTAAAATTTTTCCAGATCCTCTGTTCCTTAAAGCTACCGATTACTAACAGCTTGGGTTTAGAAGATAGCAAATTTGAAGCCCTGGGCGTTCATACAACACCCACCTTTCTTTTGGATGCTGGAGAAAATTGGTTTGATTTGAAGTAGTCATAACATTTCTCTTATCAAATCCATGTGGCACAAAAGTTTGTAATTTGCACAGCCCAAATGGCTCTTGTTCGCGTCTCGTTTTTAGCCGAGTGAATAAGGTTTAACTGTCAATCCTATTGACAATTGTAGTCCGATGACTTAAAGTGCGCATACTAGTTTCTTTAAAACGAAGAAGTCTTTATCATTATCATCATCATCATCATCATCATTATTATCATTATCCTCATTAAGTGCCCTTTACAGTCCGGAGGTTGGCTGTCAAGTACTTCCCGTCTTCTACAGTTGATCTTCGTCGCTATGCAGAAACTTAAATTGAGCAACAGAAACGTCCTTATTTTATCAAGCAATTCAGCTTAAAATCACAGCGTACAATAGACTTTTAAGTCGATAAAGAGCATCACAAAGTTTTAGTCACTCTACAACATTTACGTACCGAAATGGTCGGAGTCTTAAAGGCAAAATAGGAAAAGCTCAGCTTGTTTGATTCAAGAGAGACAAACAATGCCGGCTGCAAGGCAAGGTAAAACTGCACGAAGATAATCTCTTATCAAGGACACTAAAACTTTTCTGGGCAGACCTTCAGAAGTGCGCCTATGAGATTAGCGTAGGATTGCTAGACTCCAAATCTTAATTTGTCGCCTACGTGTTGGATCATAAAACAAGTGGTATTTAATACACAGGAAACACTAAAGGAGCTTTCAGAATTAGAATAAGGGACCGCGAATTGGCATATAGAAATTTATCAATTGATTTTGCTTGTGATTTTCAATTTGAAAATTAAATGATGGCCTGGTTTATTGATTGAGTGACTTATTGAGTGACTGATGGGTTTTTTGCTTCATTTAACGAACTGTATCATGGCAAATGAATGATAATGACTTTAAAACTTGCTTATGGCCAATTGGTAAACTTTTCTTTTAGAATTTAATTATTGATCGATAAATTAATTAATTGATTGATGAACTGATTGAATAATTAATCGATAAATTGATTAGTTGATTGATGAACTGTTCAACAGAGATCGACCGACTGGTAAAGCTTTTCAATTGTTTTAGATCAAGTGATAAACTCTATAGCTTTCAATTATAGCCCCCACCCCCCTACTTATCCGCTTGATTACAATCAATTTGTAACAACCTTTTTTCGTAACTAACGATTATCTTCTGTGCCTTTCAATCCAGATATTTTGTCTTCTGGCTTTTTCACTTGCTGCTGCATTTCGGGATGCATGGAGGTCTGGATACAGCGATTCGTCTTCAAGGATAGGATTTTTCATCTTTGTTGCTGTTGTGGCTTGGATATTTGCATTGCTGTTGATCATTTTCAATATAACAGGTTTGATTGAGAAAATCAAAGTCTCCTGGAAAACGATTGTTGTAAGTAAACTTCTTGAGGTTGTTTTTACTCTGTTCATGTTTGATACATGTTTTTATGCTTCAGCGTGATGCCCTCAGTGGCACATTAAAGGGTTTTGAGGGGCAACTGCTCCTTCAGGAGTAGAATTTGTGTTTCAAAAAAGGCTCGGATAAGAAGTCGTGCTGGAGAAAGCTATTTAGGGGCCTGAAACAAAGAAATGTATGGGTACCCCCTCTCTTGGTATAGTTTGTTGGCTTTGGACTGACGTCATTTCGACAGGATCTGGTGATGAGTATTTACCTCATCAATTGGAAGATTTTAGAGCTGTCAGTGACGGCTTGTCTTACGTGCCCTTTGTCATCATAACCATATCCCAATTTTACACCTTGGTATGGTGAAGCAGGGCCATATGAACCTCTTAACTTAAGTGGCCCGAGACACAAAATTGTATGGGACCTTGTCTCTTAGTATGTTGAAGCATAACAGTCCATATCTTGCTGAAGGAAATTACGGTATGAACCAGGCACGCTGGTGCGCTGGTGCGCTGGCTTGGAAGGAAGGAGGGAAGGGAAGAGATTTTGTTTTGAATTTGCCCCCCCCCCCCCCCCCAAATTTGACTGGCTGCGTGGCTGCTCTGAACATCATAACCCATGAATTATAAGATTGCTGCTCTGATCTCTAGACCAGCCTTTCTTTAAGGAAATAGAATAAAGTGGTTAAAAGAGCAAAGTGGGAATGCGTCCGTACTGTAGATCTTAAATTATATTTTACTATACTCAATGTGCGTTTATTTTTCTTTTAATAGCTTGCCATTCTCCATGGAGTAGCAGCGGTAATGTTTCTGATTGCAGCAGCCCTATGCGCAGACGATGCAAGGAAATGGAATAACTCAGGATATCTATGTAGGTGGCTCGACTTCTACACAAACACCACTTGTGCTACATATACTGTCGGTGTGGTGAGTATGCATGCCATTTACTAAATTGACCCTTTTGCGTTTCAGTTATGTATATATTGCTGCAAGCCATCATGCTTTGATTTAACGCCTATTTCTTTTAGGTTCCCCCCATAACTGCCCCTCCTATTTTAGTCAAAAGTTAGATACACGCATCCTTTATTAAACGCCCTCATAATTAAGTACCCCCTCCCCCTCACACACATCAATGGTTAAATGTTGACGAAATGTCGTGTGCCCTGTCAACATTATACGGGGAGCAACTTCTGCTTGACTTTAAAATAACGTATTTAAACCAAGGAAATCCATAGGACCAATTTTGTCACAAAAGGAAAACCTGCTCCAGAAGTGTATAGGCGGAAATATGTTGAAAATGAAACAATACTATTGGCGCTCCCATTTGTCAACCCCCCTTTCCACTAAACGCCCCTCCATATTTGCAAATAGATGCTCAGGTGCTTATTCAAAGCATGATAGTACTTAAAATGCTGATGCAAAATGGGCGTATGGAAACAAAGGTGGGATAAGAAGGGATTGTCAATAAGAAACCTTACCTTTCCTTACCTTTGTTCTTCCCATGCGGTGTCGCACATTGGGCCGCAAATCTCCCCCGATGGTTTTTTTGTCTTTAGATGGTGTCTTCGTGTCTCTCGAGTCTACTCTTCCTTCTGAAAATCTTTTTCTACGGTGGACCTCTGTGCATGGCGTTCTCAACTACAAGAACGCCATGCCTCCATGTCATTTTGCCTCCCTCTTCCTCTCCTCTGCCCTCTAGGGATCAATTGTCTTGCCATTTTTGTTGTTCTTCCTTCATACGAACTATTCCAGTCAACCTTCTCATTTTAAGGACACACTTGATCGTTCGGCAGCTCTTTTCGTACTTCATCGTTCAGAATCAAGTCAACGCAAATTATCATTAGCTGTTACAAGTCAAGTTATGTAATTACCTACTTTTTCCTGACTTAGATGTAATCAATTAATCGCACAATCCACACCCTCTGGTGAGGAAATGTTCATTCCTTTTGGCCTTCTCAATAAACATCTCAACTTATTCAGCCGATTCCACTGCCCATTTCAACTTTGATCGTAGCCAAGTTATACAAGAGAATAAACCATATTAGAATACAGTTTGAATTACCCATAGGGTAAATTTTTTTAATGTTTGGCGGGAGTGGGGTAATTAGATCCAGGTCTCAGTAGAGCGGAAAACCTATAGGACCTGATTTGTGCCTAAGGGACCATGAAAAAGACGGTCCATGGACTATAAAAATTGTTGTCGGCTCCTTTCATTTGCGAGAAAAATTCATCAAATCAGTGACGAAGCCAAAGTTCTAAGTTGCTTGAGACAAAATGGGTTTCATTTCATAGCTCTTAAATTGTTCTTGGGCATTCTACCTCGCTTCTCAAGCAAGATATCTTTTCCAAATAATTGGGTATCTTCAAATTTTTTTGAATAAGTTTTTCCTATTTAGGAGGAGAAATGAAGAGGGGCTGGCCTATGATAATATTGGTTTAGTTTTCTATATAATACTTCATCAAAATTTTTTTTGAATTTTAGTCTTTGGTGTTCAGTGTTTTGATACTTACACCACGTACTAAGGGTGTTTCATGTCAGGCCCATAGCTTTGAGAATACCCTCCTCAATTAATATGTTAAAGCAAGTATGAAAATTTGATACATTCATGTTTACCCACCCCCCACCCCTCCCTCCCCCTGATGTAATTATTGTTTGATGGTATGATTATTTGTACCATATAACTGGCATATAAAGCAACAACTTTCTTTATTTATCCAGGTGTGTGGTTTCATTTCCCTGATTTTGTTTGCCATCGATGCTGTGTTCCATTTTCTTTCAAGTAAGCAAGGATCAGCTCAAGCAAGCGCTGTTACGGCTTAAAGGGTATGTTTGAGCACGGACATCAATGATCGGATCAGATGCAGCCAAGATTATTTAGTAGAAATAAAAGACGGTAGATTTTGTGGCT
Organism: Alatinidae sp. Z8VKAUB7J3; assembly: GCA_010016025.2. Classification (NCBI taxonomy): domain Eukaryota; kingdom Metazoa; phylum Cnidaria; class Cubozoa; order Carybdeida; family Alatinidae; species Alatinidae sp. Z8VKAUB7J3. Next base: position 5,822 of record JAAAKM020001520.1, on the reverse strand, counting down.
AGTTGTTGGAAACTTTTCAACAGACGATAAAGATACGACCTATGTTGGATCATTAGTAATTTTTTCAAAACAGGTTTCTCTCCCTAATCCAAAGTTTTGTAGTAAGGATGCCTGATTCATTTTTTAAAGTTTCAACCCTATTCCAAGGCGTTCTTTTACTCCCCATTTAGAAAGGAGGGCGTCGTAACTTTACCTCAGCTTTAATGTTTAAATGCTTGATACCCGTGGTTGATATTTTGGGAATAGTGAGGCCTAATATAGGAAAGCTACGAACAGTTTTGGTTACTTTGTGATTTAGCATGATTTTGGCGTTTAAAATCACAAAATTGTACAATCTTTACCAAACTTTACGGTATCCGTCAAGCATCGCTACCAGTTACTTGAACTGCTATTGGCAAGGTAGAAAAATGTTTTCCGATTAAATCATCCTCAGAAAATTTAAGGTAGCATTAACTATGTCTTATTAATAGGTTAAGACAACATTCTGTATTTAGAAGTGTTTAAAAATTTTCCTATCATCATCGAGACAAGTGCAAAAAAGTCGGCAACTAAATGCGTTGAAAGCGTGAAATTTGTAGTACAAGTGTCTAATGAACGAAAATCAAAAGTCATAAAATCTCGGGACCTGCCATAAGGAATGTTACGCTAAGAAGTGCAATAACGCAGCAACCAAATGCGCTCAAAGCGTTAAATTTGTACTACTACTGTGTAATGGATGAACATCAAACGTCGTAGAATCGCAGGACCAGATATAAAGAGTGTTGCGCTAGAACTTAAAATACCAAAAGCAATGTAGATTTACCTCGTCATTCCCCCGCAATAGGGTTCGGTGCGTTACTGACCACCTTGACTCTATAACTACGCACTTTGCAATAGTTCTGCTATCCATACCCTGCTTTCATAACATTACTAAAAATGTAAAGTGTGTAGTGACGTCAGTCAAAACAAATGACATCCCAGATCCTCTGCCTTAATGGTATGGGGCCATGATGTAATTGTTAGCCTTTCGGAATCGCAACGATGAGACGTTGTTCGACTCTCGCTGTTCTACTTTTTCCCCATTGAACTGTTCATGTCATCATCCAATCATGCAAAGTGCACGTTCTGAAAATTACGGGTCAATCAAAATCGAATTCCACTAGAGTGCCATCGATTCCCTCCTCCCCCCCCCCCCTCATTTTCAGAAGAGTTTTGAATACAAATACATATTCTTCGTGGAATTGTTCGCCAACCTTCAAATCCCTGTTACATCAAGCTTTTCATGAGAACCGTAACAATTGACGTAAGCTTGACATATTGACACATTTTTAGGAAACGTTTTCTACTACTAGCTGCTACGGTATCTATAAACCTGAAAAACTTAAATCTCCCCATATTTAAGAATTGAGGTGGAAAATCTAGAAAAGCACCTTTAAAAGTGTGAGTAGCTGTATTGAATTCTTGGTAACTCAGAGATTTTTCCAAAGAAAGTGAAAATATGTATTTATATAGGTAGATTTTGATGTTCTTTCCCTAATACGACAATGCATTATCGTGCCAATACCCATGGTATTACACACTTTTTGGTGCTCACGTTTTGACAAAGTTAAAGAAATTTTCTAGCTTCCAGCTTTTAAGTAAATCATGTAATGCCAATAGTTTATCAATATTAGGACCTTCGTTAACTAAACACGGGAAAACTGACTTTGATATCCTTACAAAAAGAGTTGTTGCGTACAAGTGACTAAGAAGCTTTAATTGCAATTGTGCAACACAGAAAGCTCTGAAGGCTTAGAAAAGATATTTCCTTCAGATCGGTATAGACCCTATACAGTTTTTGTTTACTTTTTGGTTTCAGAGATGATAATACGTCTTTTACTGTGAGAAGAAGGAGGTTTGATCAAAATCTTCTTTCCTTCTAATAGGTTTGTCAACTAGAGATTCACACTTCGCGTCCCTAAGATATGTTTGTATTACCTAAAGTGTTTTTTTAAGTTGTCCACTGTAAACACTACTTTCCTTTCCTTGTTATTGTTATTCTGTTATGTTTTAACTACCATTATACCACTCATTATTTCTTTATTAATTACATTTTTATATTATGATATTGCTATATGTTTTACATTGTTATGTATTCAAAGCATACAGTAGAAATATGTCACATGGGTTTTTCACATGGTCATATTTTGATACTGGGAAGGGGTTCTTAGCAAAATAAGTGTGAGAAAACTCGACATCTTGACCCTCGGTCGAAGAAAAAAAGGTCCTACGGTATGCTCGACCTTGTCTCTCCGCCTGGTAGCCAAAACTGAGGTGCGTCGCTCCTTGATTTTTCAGTGATGTTACCTGTTATTGATAAGTATGCCTAATTGATGCTTTAATTGGCATTCGTGGTATTTTCAGGATCAGGTCTACTGTCTATCAAGAGTCTTTGATTAAGGCACTATGTGCAGTGGTAAAATGGGGAAAATACAGTATTGATTCGAGTTGTGCATGTGGAAAGCATTTTGCGACATAAACAGGACGCGAGCCCGTAGAACATCACTGCTAGTCCTTTTTGTAACGACTAGGTGTAGTACGTGTTTAAGCCAGGCGAGTGCGAAAGCTTTCAGTAGCGGTTTTACCAAGATGCGTGGTGCTACCGTGTCCAATGGTTTGATGGCCACCGCCTAGCAGTCTAGACTAAGCAGCATTCTCGGTGTATGCTCCGACTGTCCTTACACTTTTTGGCTGGTTTGATATTTTACTGTTACGGAGCTTTGACGCCGGAGTGACACGTCGCAAGTGGCATGACACGTGGCACGTCACTTGGAAACAAACCTATACAAAAGTATGAAACGTTTCACACTGAAGTGGCATGCCACGTGGCATATTCGACTTGCCATATATGTGCCACTCGAGAAAGGGATCAGACCATTTTTCAAAAACTTGGTCGCACAGTTTCTTGTAGGCCTAGCAGAATAGTATTTGTTTGCGACTTGGCATATGTGACGTACCGCTTGCGACCTGTCACTTCGGTGTGAAAGCTCCTATTAACTTTACATAGTTTCTACTAGTGCCCAATTTGTAACAATAGCCTCTGAAACAGAGACCGCGATTCCATAGAAGTACCTTAATGAAGACATATGTCTATAATGCTATGTGACTGTAATGGTTAAGATATCTTACTTCTAGCTGAAAATGCTGCAAATGTACAACCAACTACCATATGTGGCAATGTTTTATGATAATTTTAGTCAGGTTTTAAAGTAAATCCAATTCTGATCGTTATGGGTCTTGTGCTTCAATGACCTACAACGATCCCACCTAATTTGTGATATGGAGAGTTAAAGTTATCAGATTTAATTTAACTTGTGTTTACTATATACTTCATTCATTATTGTATATATTTAAAATGTTTATTATTGTCTCTCGTATCCTTATGGCTGCTCATAAATCTAACATGAATACTTTAAATTCTCTGAAAAGTCTTGAAAGCGTTGAAATATCGATCTAGGAATTTAAAATTTATTTGGCAAAGGATTGAGAGCGTACACCTTTACTTGTCTGTTTCTTAGGTGGTAGCGGAATTGTTTTTGGAATAACCAAAGGCATTCATGTCAATTTAAACTCTATCCTGCCATGGTTAGTGTTACCATCTGTCGTTTAAATAAGGCGTATGAAACATGCCGGTAACAGTAAATTTCCATTACAGAATTTACTAACTTCAATTTTCTGGGATTGGTTAGCAACGTTTGTTGCCAAGGAAATGCAAGGAGTTCTTGGTGTTGCTCAAGCAAGAGACGTAATGTCCGGAAGGCCTTCTTTCCAAGAATGCAAGCTTTTGCAAGCGCAGTGGGACTCGTAGTCTGTGAATCTAGCAACCCAAACGTGTCTCAACGTCCGAGGTCATGAGTCCATTGAATTAATTACATGAAAAGTCTTAAATAGTAGTACCCGCCAGCACCCTTTGTATCATTATAACTTACGTCATTTACATGTTTTGCCTCTTTCACTGTAATATCCTTTTACTCATCACTTTCTGTATTTATTTAACTTAACATTACGTGTAATCATTTCAAATTTGCAATAAATCCGGAATAAAGTTGCCTACACACTTGATATTCTGACGTCTATCTTCTGTTTCATGGTTTGAAAGTTTTCTTTGTTGTGACATGTGTGTATTCAATCCTTTATCTAATTTCAACCTCGCTTGACTTTCCGTTGCTTACTCTTGAGTGCCTAATAAGCGTCCCCGGACGCTTATTAATTTTCGGAAATTTTACCCACCAACCCCGGACCTTATTTGGACCCCCGCTTATTAATTTTGGCGAATTCAATTTCATACAAATGAAATATATGTCAGCATATCCTATCTATTCGATGTATTTTCACTGATTCCATTTGTTTGAACGCGTGCTATCTGCTCAGGGAACAGTAGTTAACAAATACATTAAGTACTCAGCGTTAGGATTCAAATTGCGACATTGTTTCACATTCAAAATGTTTATCATTATTTCTGCAATTCGAATGTGTACTTTAAAGTGCTCCGTCCTTATCAGTGAATTCCAGCTATAATATGTGGTAGTATGTCGATATAGCAAACATGTAATTTACGAAAATTTGGTATTTCTCTCCCCCTCCCTCCCCCGCTTATAAAACGTATAAAATTTCTAAAAAATTTTCACCTCCCTACTATTAGGACCCCCCGCTTATTAGGCACCCAAGAGTAATCCTATTCGGGTCAGTTGTTTTGCAACACGAGTCTGATCGCGGGGTTATTGAAGACCTCCGGCCTACATAACCTTGCCACCGTGAGCACCCAGCTTTTACAGTTTCGTACACTTTAGGTCCTAGCACAAGCACTAAATTTGGTCTTACGCACTAACGTTCATTCGATAGGGACTAATGTGACGGGTCAGCATGACGTTTTACTAAAATTTTGAAAAAAATGTCATGTTTTGCTTTGAAATTGAACGAAGGTTTTCAAGTCGAACAATTTTTCTAGTGTCTTTTATATACTGACAAATACTTATATAAGTTATGGATTATTCATTACTTATATAAGTATTTGTCAGTATAGAAAAGACACTAGCAAAATAGAAAATATGTCACCACCGGGAATCGAATCCTAGACCCATATCGCTGCGTGTGTTCCACCAACTGTTATTTTCTAGTCGCCACATTAGCTCCCAATCATCCACAGGTGGACAGGGACACCCAGCTCTACGCAATTGGAGACAAGCTTCTCTGCACCATATGACTTAACTAAAGAACGGCTGACATCCGTCTCTTCAATCTGTCCAAAGCCGATTGAAGTGGAAAGTATCATCGGGAAGAGAAGATAAAGTACTTGATAAACAAAGAAAACCCAGTGTTATTGAATCATCAACACAAATTTTAGCAGGCCCTATCAGTTTATTTTTAAATGGAAATTGAATGGAAGTCAAAACGTTTCACCTCTTTCAAACGAAAGAATGTAACTACAGTGAGTATTAGGGGTTTGAAAATGAGGCCATGCAATTATGAATGATTTATACAGGGTGGTGATTTTACTCCAGGGCCCATATTCATAACAAATTACCCGAAGGTAATTCCACAAAGCCCAGCGTAATTCCCTAAAGCCTCAGGTAAACTGGCATTCATAAAATATCCCCTCAGCTATATTCCCTTTAGCTATGTGGAAAATTTTTACCCTCGGCCTGCTCAGTGTAATTTCAAATTCCCTTCGCCCGTCATTTTGGTTTGTCGCAGTTGCGATGCAAATTTTGAACATCTATTGCAATGTTAGAGCTTTCTATTTATCTGAAACATTGAAATGGCAGTGTTTATGGACATAGAACGTCATGAGAGGAGGAGACGAA
>JAAAKM020001519.1:3225-14556 GCA_010016025.2 Alatinidae sp. Z8VKAUB7J3 | reverse complement strand
GTGACTTGACCAAGGAAGAACTTCCCTTCGTCCTGTCATCAATCCAAAGCCCACTGAAGGTAGAAAGTATCATCGATACTTTCCAACATTTCTAGATGTTAATTTGTTTTATTCGTACACTTTTTAACATTTCTAGATGTGTATATTTCTATTTTTATTTCATACTCTAGGTCAAGTACAGACTCAATCCACGCCCCCATAGCATCGTCAGACTAAAGTGTAAACTCTTACGCAAGTATTTTTTCTACATGATGAACCTCGTAGTTCCATGCGCTCTGATTGCCTGCATGATATTTCTCGTTTTCCTATTACCGCCGAAGTCTGGAGAACGAATCAGCCTTGGAATTACGGTTTTACTGTCGATGGCAATCTTTCAAGAATTGTCTTCCGAAAAATTACCGAGCAGTTCCGACAATTTTCCATTGTTAGGTAAGGCGGGTAAGGTTAAATTAGCATTTTTATTTGAAAGGCACTATTTCACTTCAATTAAGGGCTTTGGAGGAATAACTGTCATCACTGCACTACTTTAGAGTCGTTTCTGTAATTAACACTGTGATCATTCGATTTATAGCACCGCATTCGAATTAGTGCACCCACTGAAAGGTTCCACACATTTCGATCCAAAACACACGACAAGTGCACCCACAGATAATGGTGAAGAACAAAAGAATATGCTAGAAAAGCACACTTTCTCTTTATCACTTAAGTCTTAATTGATGAACACAACTCAGGAAAACACATGTTTGGAACATTTCCTTCAAATTTGGGACATCAAACACACTCGAATAAGCGCATCCCTGAATCCGTTGTTAAGTGTGATGTGCTATTAATCGAATAATTACAGTGGCTGGAGTTGTTTGAGTTTTAGAAAACAGATAGGACTTTATTTATTAACCGTCAAAGTTATTTGTATAAATTACTCAATTAAGAATTGATCTATTTATCGTTTCTTTAGTAGCGTCATTTCAGGTTTAGAAGTGATAATAATTCTGAATTTTTATGAATGAATACTGCATACTGCTATTCTCTTTATTGGAAAAGCTATATATCTCTTAGTATCTCTGTAACATCTTCTGTTTAACAAACACACGTAGTTAAAACGCATGAAACTTTAGAGAAAATTCGTTAATCAGGGACGGAGGAAAGTAAGGCAGATTGGGGGGGGGGAGGGGGAAGTCAACTGGGTTAAATATTTATTTTACATTCCACTAAGGTGCTTTTGATCATTGTGTGAAAAGGGGTTTTTCCTGTCGATTTGCATATATTGCTGTAAATGTGGCACAATGTCTGCCGTAGTTAATTGCAATTTCTATAAAGCTGAAAAGTGGTTACCGAAACAACTGAGATTGGCAAATCTTTAGGAGGCATGTGCCCCCTCTGTCCATCTGTTCCCCTGTCCCTGTTAATACATACAAGAAGAGACATATCAGAACAGTAATACACAAACACTAACAAATACAAACATGAAATTTTACGACAAACTTTATATTTACCAAAACAAAACCTAATGTAAGCAAAGAATGCGTTGTCGCTTCTGATTCTCATTAAGTTGTGACGTTTATGATTGAATTCTCAATACAAACAACAATGCACATAAGAACACTTTCACAGGCCTGTTCATGCACAAGTATCGATATGCAAAAACACGAGAATGCTAAACATCAATACGCAATAACATCAACATACATAGCCATCATGCCAGATTTCCACTCGTGAAGGCCATAGGCAGCTGAGCATAGAAAATGGTGCTTTGACGAGTAAAGACATATGTACCATCGTTTTTTTCAAAAAGACATATGTTTAAATTGGCATTATGATAAAATGGTATTTTAGCGTTAGTATCGTAACGTGAATAGTTCCTTGAGTTTAACGGTCGCTCACACCATTTTTGCTCTTGGGTCTACAATAAAGGGCTTACCAATATCAGTGCCCCAGTGGTAAAAATGGTAAATTAATCTTTGTAAACAAAAATTGTTTTATTTCAAATAAAATTTGGACGTGTTCAAGTTTATCAAACTGTCGTTTATCAGAGAGCCGTAAAAGAAGGAGATATCTGAAAGAGAAAAAGCTGATACCTCTGTAAACCTAAAAAATAACCAAAACCATCTCGTAGTACTATACTGGGAATTGTATAAAATTCGTGCCAAACTGACTCTTAATAATGTTCTTTTTAAGTTTTGGCCATAAAATGGCGTAGAAACCGGAACATGTACATATAAATTGAGGCAAAATCTGGAGATGAAATTTTTACACATTTTTACTGCATTTGATTGAAATTCCTTAGAAGTTATTACATATCTGGAAAAAATGAGGCGTACAAGAAAACGTACCTTTGTCAAGTGCGCTTTAAGTTCTTCGGAAATGACTTTTACTATATCATCAAGAAAAGAGGATTTGAAATGTCATGTTAGAAAAAACACTAGAAAAATAGCAAATATGTGACCACCGAGACCCAATTGTCGCCGAGATTTTTACAGGATTAAATTTTCATTGTATGTATTTACACATGTACCATTTCAATTGTAATCAAGAAAAAATGAGTAGAAAATATTTCTCTAACATTTCTTGAGATGTATTCAATCACAAGGAAAAATTCTATAAAGAGCACGCCTGAATTATTAATTATCAAATGGATGAAACAGTTTCATGACATTCCTCTACCCTTTCACCTTCCTTTGTTATTCAAACTCAAAAACGGAATTTTAAAATGAAGTTAGTCCGACCGGGATGATAGGTTTTAATCCAAGAACGTTTTCAAGTATCTGGAGTTATTGTCTGGTTTCGATCCACGGACGTTAAATTGAGTTATAACCAAAGACCTTCACTGCTTCGCTTTCACCAACCCCATTCTAGAGTTGGAATAGCTCGAGAGCTTGCCACAGACTTTATCCCCTCAGCTTGTTCTGTCAATCCCCGCAGTGCATCATTCCCAAAACCCTTCGTTATTGGTTCTGGATAGCCAATCTGGCTTCATTTTGAAATTTCCTACGGCTTTTTAAATTCATTATTTAAGGATAACAAGATACAACCCACTGGTATCAAGAACATGATCTGTATCGATAGAGACTGCTTTAATCCTTCTTTTCACTTTACTGCAAAGTCGAAAAACTCCAGGAAGATTCTAATTATGACAATCGCTGCCTGTTTATTTCTGCAAATTTAGACTCCTTTGAAGACTCTCAAGGGTCAATCCAAAGTTATGTAACTCTTTTCCCTTGATCTATCAACATTTTAAGTCTATACCACCTGCAATAAATGAAAGGCATATTTGATACTGGGAAGTGAGTAGTGACATATTTTCCAAATTGTAGCCTCTCTTCTGCCGCACTCAATAGAGGCTGAATATGACGCAACTGTCTGGCCAGAAATGTAAAACTAAGGATACCATACACTTTGACGAGCAACGAACAGATCGATTCACACTATGTCCAGTAGAAGACAATGTTAGTATATCGAGTATAACTTCGTAAATATTGATAGAAATAGACGCTTTAAAAATCTGTGTAGAATATGGTAATTTCACACCTACACCGGCCTCGTGGAAAACGAGTAGTTTAACACGTTTTACCTGTATGCACACTATTCTTTTCAAACACATTATAACTTTTCCTTTTGGTTAAACGAAAAAACAGACCAACAACTTGGCTTCTACTCCTCCAAGCTTACAAACATTCTCGTTTAAGTATGTATGGTGATTACAAAGATACTAAATGTCGTACAATTGGCGTCACTACCTTTGCATCAGAATCCTCTCACGATTTTGTTGATGAATAGTTACAGTTATTTGGGCCAAAATAGTCAACAATATAATGAGAGCTCAGAGTGTGAAGTGAAAACCTGTTTGTTTCAGAGCGGGAAAGCTACAGAGATATGCAAATGACTGCAGTGTGTATGGAAGGATACAGTAGCTGCTTTGTGGCTTGACCTGGTTTCACGTTGTGCGTCATACGAGTTCGTAAACAAAGAAATGATGCACCAATTATGTTGGAGCCTTCAATTCCATACGATTTCCTTGCTGTTTTTACCGTAGGATTCTTTCATACAACCATTCCAAAACATACACAGTAATAACACTCACCATTTTGTTTACGTTTTCCAACTCCCGCACATCTTTCACATATATACATGCCAAAGCATACACGCAGACATACACAAACGCACACGGCTAATATGATCTGATGAGACAAATGTGAACTTTGTCGATCAACCGTGTATTCCATTCTTATGTAGCCTGAGAAGTACAGCAGAATTAATTTTGCTATAGTAGAAAGATATGACAAATCGTTATCATTGCTTTCTACAGGGTGCAACTCTACTGCAAGATCTGCCTTCTGACGATACTACGCAACGCTTCCTGCAGAAGAACAGACTTTCTGCTGGAGAGCCTTTGATATCAGGAAACCATCTGCTTAATTTTATTTCAGGTTTTGGGACGAATAAATTTTGTAGCAGGAAGAATGTACTAGCTTTCTTTTGCCTACAAAACAGTCCCCAATGTTAAATAATTCCTTATCTTGATTCTACGTTATGTTCAACCAGAATCCTCACTTATTCCATTGTCAAGTTAAGAAAAATTAAAACACTTCAGAATATCATAACATTTAAACCTCAATCTTGTTTCTCTTAATTTTATAACCTTTCTTTTATTTTGGTTGCCTTATTCCTGCTGCTATTTTCTTACTTACTTATGCATTGTTTCGAAAGTCCTTTAAGTTTAGCTCTTCAGTCATTCAATTTAGTTGTCTAGTGCATGACATCTACCTAAAATCATGATTCCTTGAATGCAACAGAAATCCTTGCAGCCACTCACATATAGACACTCTTTTGCCTACTTCTACTTTCTAAGTGATCTAATAGGGTCAACCTTTTTAAGCTCTTAGCATTAACTATTGGACTTTAAGAAGGTGAGAGGATACGAGATGAGTATAAGGGCTGTTGTGTTTGCAAAAACATTTGGAGAGAGACGGTTACTACAGCTCAAAGGATGGCCTTTTCAGCTAAGAGATGCTTTCAAACGGTATTGATTGTCACATGCTCTATCAACGTTTGAGTAAGATGAGCTATCTTAAAGGTCTGAGGTTACACCTTGAATGCATGCATACGTTGCAAAAATATTCTACTGAAATTACTAAATCTAGTTCTGATAGAAAAATAGGCTAACCTCTCTTTATACCTTGAAAAGCAGGAAACATGAATAATTTGTTCAGGTACTGAAGTTCAATCTCTACCAAAACCGCAAGTGGCATAAAAATCTGATAGTCTGTGGTGTCTTCAAGCCTTATTAATTTCAGGCTTGGCCTCTTTAGTAGATAGTTAACACAAAATAGAGTTCTGATCTGTTTGTAATTCTTATCTGTTCATGTTCAATGTTCTTCCTGGCTTTGTATCAAGGGCCTTAAGTTAGCTTACATCTAAAGCCATCTTTTGGCATTTAATTGGAACAAGTAGTCCATATTCATTCAAATATGGGAATCCATTTTGGTCTTTCTTTAATCTACATAAATGTTCACGTTTTTACCATTCTTCTTCTTGCATTCTCCTTGTGTGTTTAAATGCACCCAATATAGGCAGATCAATCATCAATGTTTGTCAATATTCTCTCATTACTATTTTACTCGTTCCCTTTATTGACTTGCCTCTGTGTGCTACTTTCTGATATGCAATGATTAGTGGAAGGTTTCATGAATAAGAGTCATCATAGATGGAGTGCAGGTATGGTGCCTAAGAAACTAGAGGATCTATTTTAGTTTAGTATAACACAGAGTTGTTATAGTCGAGTGTTTTTACTTATTGTTCGAATCAAAACAAGTGTTGTTCATGCAATAAAATGGAAATTTATTGTAAAAAGGTAGAGGTCAGATTATTTTACATTTCTTGTTTAAAACCATGTTTCAAAGTAAACCATAACATAAAATAGTCGTAAATACACCTAAAAACTAAATAGAGTTTCTTATAATTGGCAAGAGTTTCTTTACTTTCAGTGTTTTCTCTCCATCTAGTAAAGATACAAAGAGCGACCTAACTTATCATACTATCATTGACAGATCTTCCATTTTTATATATGATCTCCGTCCTCCTACATTACGTTGACATTGTGAAAAAGAATGACCAAGAATGTATTACATGATGACACGACTAAATAATACATTTCATTCCAGTACATATAATCTTACAGAAATAATACCTTCATTTCGATCTTGGTTTTTTATCTGCTAGTGCCCTTCCTTGGATCATTAAAAAACTTTGTGACATAAATAATGTCATATGCTTTATTATAAATCCACTAGAGAATTCATATCCTATGAAATTAAAACAGCTCTAATCATTTAATAAGATGTTCGTCCTGCAAAAATATGGATCTTCTGGGTCTAGCAAGGATAATCATCGTCACATTTAAGTAACAGTTCTACAAGCCAACTAATTGCAATATTTCGTGCTCTTATCAAGCTTGCACCTTAAGTCATGCAACTTTAACTTACACTGAAATAACACACAATAGGGTTTACAATGTATTATATCTTGATCTGAGAAATGTAGTTAACATTTAGATTAATCATGTAATGCTAAACAATATTTATTCAATCTAACACTATTGTGTTTACCTTTTAAAAACAGTAATATCTGATACATGTGTAGGCCTACAAGTTTAATAAATTTTATAGTTGCAGTTTTGTAAATCCACAATTTTGATATAATCGCCTTTCATCTCACTTTTAAATCGTAGTTATGCAGCTCTAACAGACCGTGATACGATATACTTTTAAGTTTAAATTATCATCTAGATAAAGTAATTTCCTTTATAACTGTGTTTACGTACTATTCTTAGATAATTATAGAGAATAACAGCGAAAACATTGCAAAGACATATTTTTGTTAACCAAAGCTTTTCGATTGGCTCTGCTTCGTCGTTACAGTATGTCCGCTATTATCCTCTATTTTGAAGTTTTGTACCTCTCAGATGATTATAGGCAGCTGCACCTTAAGGTTTCGCTCACTAGAATTTAACTTTTCTTTCTTACTTTGGTAATTACTGGTTTAGTAGTTTTAGCTTTGTTGTATATATGATTGGATTAATTAAGTCGTTTTATTGGAGGGTCCATGGTTCAAACAAGAGGTAAAGAAGCAAAAAATTCTGCTTAAAATGGCCTTGTTTAGAAATGCGCACCTGTAAAATATGTTACCTTTCTTACTTTTTCATTAGAGGGCCAGAGAATAATCAACAACCTTTAGTTTCAAAGATCAGGTCGTTGCCACTCCTGGATCCTCCAGTTTTATGTATTTTGTAACAAACAGAATTTGATTAACTCTCTTTATTAGAAGAAAATGAGACTAAATACGGGGCTAGTTTATCTGTACCAGGTTAAAAACATTTATGACGCCAACTTCATGTTTACCATGAAACAATTATATTTATTTAAAGAAACCAAAGAGTTTGAAGATAAGTACCATTTTATTCACATACAATGTATTGTTATATTAATTAAGGTGACTTCAAATCTATGCCTTCCGCTATTCGTTTGGTCATTGCTGAATGAAAGCTTGGATTATTTGATAGTACCTAATTTATCGCAAGAGCTACACTGTCTCTACTTTTTGGTTTTCTTTTATTCCCACTAGGATAGATCGTCTTCTCTTTTCTTTCTTTATGTTTGATTGTATCACTTATAAGTAAATAGTCTCGAGTTCAAACTCTGCTCCAGATGTTAACTCTCTTAGGTTTACTGCTCTCAGAATCGATTGCTTGATTCCCTTCCCTTCAACTTGAAGTCTCCCTTCAACTGTTGATGATTCTTTTGGATGTTCTGATCGTTTTTTAACTGACCACTCTCTTCTTACGTCATCTGGCTCGATCAGTTGTATTCTCGGAGGTTTTATCGCCTTAGATAGATGTTAAAACACAGAATCAATTCAGGTTATTTGCCAGTCATCGGTGGGCTGTCGCTTCTAAGTAGTTCCCAGGTTCCTTGTTCAAAACAAATGCGATACCTTTCTTCCAGAAAGAGTTGTCATAATGAAAGCAAGGCAAACAATTTGTTTTGAATATATTAAAATAATTTGACTGTATTTTTTTAAAGTGCAGTAGTTTAACTCTTCTTTGTGGCTATCGAATCTGTATAAATCTATCTATGCATACAGGAAACTCATAACAATTCTATACACTTATCTTCCTTTCTTTTATAAATGCAATGCATCCATATGTTCTTAGGTTGCATATACAGATACTACTTTTAGAACTGGCATAATGAATGCTTTAAGTTTTATAAAATTTTGATTGTTACAAACCAAGCTGCAAAAGTCTACAAGTCTTAACTTAATCTCGATTCTCCATGGAAGGAGCATACGAAACATGATATCAACATATGTTTGGAACGGTTTGTGAAAAACACCAATGAACCACATGATGATCTTTTAATAACGGAAGCATTATTGAAATGCCATTGACCGGTTTCGTTGCACTCTCATCAGAATGGCTCGTGCAAAGAACGAGTTGTTCAACAATCAAGCATCATTTATTATTTATCAGTTTTAACAATTTTGGCGCCTCCAAGTTGTTGGTAGGTCGTAACGATTGTCCAATCAGCAGTCGACAAATTTTTGCTTCGATCTCTTTGTTTGCGAGTTATCATAATGATGCTTGAATATTTGAACAACTCGTTCTTTGCACGAGCCATTCTGATTAAACCGGATCGCTTCTCGGCATTTTGGTAAGGAATAGATGTAGTATCTGTTCTCATTGATGACAGATGCTTTCCATAATCCGCGAGAGGCGGTCCTACTGGGCAGTTAAGCCTGCTTCATGTCTTGCTTCTCTGCCCGATAGTACATATTGAGGGGCGTCGCCCTTGGACACCCCAGCTGCCCTTTATTTATTAGATAGCCTGTTTGGTGTTTTTTCTCTTTATTTAGGTTAGTTTCAATGTCGGGCCCACTGCGCATCTGGGGTATTTGATAGAGAGATTGCAACGAAACCGGTCAATGGCATTTTACTAATGATTCCGTTATTAAATATTATCTACAAAAATTTTTAGTACCAAGAATTTTCTACGCTGATCTTTATTCTGCTGATTTATGCAGAGGTTATCTTGCTGCAGCCTATCTGTCCTTACTTGGGTTCAAGATACAATCAACACCTTTGTCAATTTTAACTTTGGTTATAACTCTCTCTTCGTGTGATAGGTGTTTCTCTTTTTTGCTTTTGAACTTATCCCTCTGTTTAGAAAATTAACCGCACGTCAAGAAAAGGAAATAAAAATCCTTATGCATTGTCAAACTCGTCAGTATCTACCAGGGTACAGTTTCAATATTAAATAGTAGTTATAATTAACAAATCAAAAGGGAACGAATTCAAACGAATTTCTCGTAAAACAGAAACGTGTCTCTCAAACCTGTGAACTATCGAGGTAGACGAAAGACATATTTTATAAAACTAACCGGACACCTCAAACTAGGCCCGTGTTTAAGTTTGATTTTTACAGCTATAACAAGATTAAGTTCATAACATCAGAATGCAATTTATAAGTGACTTTTAAGCATTTCAGTTGTTTCTGAGTAGGTTGTTGGTTGCTTTGGGTTTAGTTGACAACTGCAGAACAAAATTTATAACTAGATTGTGAAAAGAAGCGTCCAATATCTCAGACATGCTTCAAGATATTTAACTTTCTTTATCTCATAAAGCTTGTTATGTCCATCGTACCGCAAATTTTCCTGGACTTCTTTTTCTCAGGGAAGAGTTTGCGGAGATATTCATCTGCTCCCTAAAGTCATTAACAGTATGACTGAACGATTGTTGGATTGTAGAAATTCGAAGTAGCAAAACAATTGCTTTCGTATCTTTAGTTTATGTCCCGAGTTGAACATAGGCGCAACGGACAAAATATATTGAGGGGGCTGTGGATTATTTTCCAGAAATAATACGTCTTTGCCCGAAAATGATTGGGATATGATTTGACGGTTCTGCAGACGATTGAATCGAAAGGGCATAAGGTAAACTTCCGCTACTTTGAATTGGAAATAATTTCCTTAATTCTACGGCCATGAAAACTTTTGCCTTTTGCCCGAAAAAATATAACATTCTAACAAACTGAGGGGTGGCAGCCCCCATCAGCCCCTTTGGCCGTGCGCCTATGGACTTGTAAAACCCATAGCAACAAAACAACACTACTTAGCATTAAATTTAGGATTGTAATGAGCACTGTTGATTGCGAGTAAAAATGATGTAATAGGAAACGATAAGTGATAATCTAACTATGCAGTAGTCATAGATTTATGTTTAAGCGGTACTCGTTATTCTATATTATATTATATTTTATAGTATTCTATATTCATGCTACGAAAGCCAATATTTTTTTAAGTTACTACTTTATCGTTTATCTTAGAAGGATACGTTATGGGATTAAGATCTACTTCATAGTAGTATGCATATCACTAGGACGTAGAAGAAGAGCAATTCACAGAAATTGCTTTTCTTCTAGCATTAACTTCCGTCCACCTCACTTTATCACCTATCAAAACAATATTCTGATGAGTGCCTTTTTCTTTTCTCACTCAGGAATTTATTATACCGTCTCCATGTTTGAAATTGGAATGGCCATGTGTCTAAACTGCTTGGTTTTGAACTTTTATCACCGCAACTACGAAATGCCGAACTGGATAAGAAAAATTTTATTGGGTAAGTTAGCCGACTGGTGTGGTGTTCATGTTCCCGAAGACAGAAAATACAAAAGGAAGGAATCCTTTCACGAAAGATTCCGTTCCAGGTCAGAGCTGCATCCACTTCAAGATCTTCCAATGACGGATATAGACAATGCCAATAAAAACAATGATCAAGATGGTAGTGGAGATGGTTTTCGACGTACATCTTTAAACGAAATATCTGTGACTACCTTCAATGGAAAATGCAACGGACTGACGCATGGTACGGTGGCTAAGGATGACATTAGCTCCTTGCGTGGACGCCGAATTCGAAAAGATAGATCTGATGAGCAAGGACGAGGACACAATTCGAAAGGAAATTGGACTGACTCGGAGTATGTTAAGGACCCCAAACGAAACTCGGAAGACTGGCGCTGTGCTGCTAGGGTATTGGACAGATTTCTTCTTGGGCTAGCAGTGTTTACAGGTGTAATGTCAGCGACGGTAATCTTCTTGCAGGCCAAAAGATTCCGCGAAATGTTTGTTCCATAGACAAGTTTTGATAAATAATATCAGGTGATTCCAATTTATGGTTGTGACATGATTGATTGTCTCAGGAATTGTTTGTAGACTCCAGACCCCTTTAGCTGGAGAAGGGGCTTCATCTGTTTGTGTAGCCACAAAAAGCTAGAGAAGAGA
>JAAAKM020001518.1:0-14556 GCA_010016025.2 Alatinidae sp. Z8VKAUB7J3 | reverse complement strand
GCTGGCGGGACGCCGAGCCGGAGGAGCCCGCGCCCGTGCCGGAGCTGCTGTTCAACTACCTCGGCCGCACCCCCGTGCCGAGCGAGGGCGCGGTGCTACGCCGCATCGGAGGAGCGGAGTCGACGTCCCGCCACCCGACGAACGCCCGCTCGCACGCGCTCGAGATCAACGCCGCGGTGACCGGCGAGCGTCTCGTGGTCGACTGGATCGGCTGCGAGGCGGTGCACGATCGATCGACCGTGGAGCGCTGGGCCGAGCGGTTCTCCTCCGAGCTCGCGCGCCTGGTCGCTCACTGCCGCGGCGAGGAGGTTGGCCGCTTCACGCCGGCGGATTTCCCCGAGGCCGAGCTCGACGAGGACGACCTGAGCAAACTGGTCGACCGGCTGGGCTCGTCGTGAAGCCGGGCGCGAACATCGAGGACATCTACCGCCTCACCGAGCTGCAGGAGGCCCTTCTGGTCCACCGCCTGCAGCGGGGTGAGCGGGACACCGGGACGCTCGCCGTCCGCGGCTCCCTGATCGGGCCGCTCGACGCCGAGGCGTTCTCCGAAGCCTGGCTCCGGACGCTCGCGCGCCACCCGGTCGGCCGCAGCTCGGTGCACTGGGAGGAGCTGAAGCATCCGGTGCAGGTCGTCGCGCGCTCGGTCGACGTCGAGCTCGAGGGGGTCGATCTCACGTCGCTCCCGATCGAACGGCGCGACCGTCGGCTGGCCGAGCTGGAGCGGCAGGCTTGCGAGGGGCCGCTCGACGTCACCCGGGCCCCGGTCATGCGCTGGACGCTGGTACGGCTCGGCGAGCGGGAGCATCGGCTGATCTGGGTCTGCCACCACCTGCTGCTCGACGGCTGGTCGAGCGCGCTCCTGCTCGACGAGGTGCTCCGACGGCACGACTCGATCGTGCACGGCGACCCGTTCGAGCCGTCGCCGGCGCCGCGTTTCCGCGACTGGCTGACCTGGCTGCGCGAGCGGGACGACGTCGACCCGGCCACGTTCTGGGCCGAACGGGATCTCCGGCTGGCCGAGCCGTGGGCCCGACCGGACTGGACGTCGGGTGCCGGCGGAGAGCGCCTCGAGAGGATCGAGGCGGCGACGTCGATCGCATCGAGCGCGATCGACGACTGGGCGCGTCTCCACCGAACCCGGCCGGCCGCGTTGCTGCTCGGTTGCTGGGCGCTCACCCTCGCGGAGGCCGTCGGCTCGACCGAGACGTCGTTCGGGTTCACCGCCTCGGGGCGCGGGGCCGATTTCCCGGGTATCGAGTCGCTCGTGGGGATGTTGGCCAATACCGTGCCGTTGTCGGTCGAGGTCCAGCCGTCGGTCCCGATCGACGGCTGGATCCGCGAGGTCGCCCGCCGGCAGCTCGACGTCCAGCGCTTCGAGCGCTGCTCGCTCGGCCGTCTGCTCCGCGCCGGCGGGTTCTTTCCGCGCCGTCCTCCGTTCGACACGGTGGTCGCCTACGCGAGCTATCCCGGCGTCGGGGATCCGGCCGAGGGGCGCGCCGCCGATCGCCTGCGGCTCGGTACGTTCGACAGCGACGTGACGTCGGGTCATCCGCTCACCCTCGCCATCGTCCCGTCCCGACAGCTCCGGCTGCGCGCGCACGTCCTGCCCGGAGCGCTCGACCGGGCGGAGGTGGAGACGGCGCTCGCCCGGTTCGAGGCGATCGCGCTCGCCGTCCTCGGTGGGGAGGCGACGCGCGTCGGAGAGCTGGTGTCGATCGACCCGTCGCGCCGCCGTCCTCCCACTCCGGCCCCGTCGCCCGCGCCTCGCGAGCTCGACGACGACGAGCGGGAAGAGCCGGGCACCCCGGCCGCGAGCCAGCTCCTGCGGATCTGGCTCGCGCTGCTCGACCGGCCGGCTATCGGGCTCGACCAGAGCTTCTTCGATCTGGGCGGCAACTCCGTGCTGCTGCCGAAGATGATCGACCGCGTGTACCAGGACTTCGGTGTCGAGCTGCCGCTCGGGGTCGTGTTCCAGTCGCCGACCGTCCGCGCCCTCGCGCGGGTGATCGACTCGGGAGGACCCGATCGGAGCTGGCGCTGTCTGGTGCCGATCCGGGAGCGCGGCCCGCGACCGCCGCTGTTCCTCGTCCACAGTCTGGAGGGCGAGCTCGGGCGCTACTACGATCTCGCCAATCGCCTGCCGGCACGGCAGCCGGTGTTCGGCCTCCAGGCCCCGGCCGAGGAGCTGACCGCGATTCCCGACATGGCGGCCCGCTACCTGACGGAGATCCGCCGGCACCAGCCGCGAGGTCCGTACCACGTCGGTGGATTCTGCGTCGGCGGCATCGTCGCGTTCGAGATGGCGCGTCAGCTGTCGGCGGCCGGGGAGAGCGTCGGCCTGCTCGCGTTGCTCGATTGCCTCGCTCCCGGGCCGTTGTTCGCGCTGTCGACCACCGTACCGCCGTCGGCCCGGGAGCTCGCCCGCATGGCGGTGGAGGAGCCGGGAGTGCTCCTGGGAAGGGTCGCCCACCGGGCCGTGCGCACGGTACGACGGCGGGCGCGCACACGACGCGACGGCGACGCCCCGGTCGAGCTCGACGAGGTGAGGGACCTGCGTGCCGTGCCGCCGGTGTACCGCGAGGCGTCGATGCGCCATTTCCGGGCGGCGCGCGACTACGCGCCGGACCCCTGGCCGGGGGACGCCTGGCTGTTGCGCACCGTCGACGACCGCTTCCCGTCCGATCTCGGCTGGGGGAAGCTCGTCGGCGGCCGGCTCGACGTCGCCGTCGTCCCCGGTCACCACACCGGGGCTTTCGAAGAACCGCACGTCGAGGAGCTCGGGCGTCGGCTCGCCGCCCTGATCGGCCCGTCAGCCCGCTCCAGGGACTGAGCCGGGCGGGAGGAGACCGCATGGAGTTCGGTTGGACACGGGAGCAGCAGGAGCGGTACGAGGCGACGGTCGCGTTCGCCCGCGAGCAGCTCGACGACGAGCTCCGCCGGCGCGACGCGTCCGAGGAGTTCTCGGAGCGGATGTGGCGGTCCTGTGCCGAGTTCGGCGTGCTCGGCTGGCTGCTGCCGGAGGAGCTCGGTGGCAGCGCGCTGGACGTGGTCACCGCCGTCCGCCTGCTGGAGGGGATCGGCTACGGCTGTCGGGACAATGGCTTCACGCTCGG
Organism: Alatinidae sp. Z8VKAUB7J3; assembly: GCA_010016025.2. Taxonomy (NCBI): domain Eukaryota; kingdom Metazoa; phylum Cnidaria; class Cubozoa; order Carybdeida; family Alatinidae; species Alatinidae sp. Z8VKAUB7J3. Next base: position 11,443 of record JAAAKM020001518.1, on the reverse strand, counting down.
TCTGAACGGACAGATCTGGGCGGTACAGGAGCCGATCCTCGCATTCGGGACCGACGAACAGAAGCGTCGGTACCTGCCGCGTCTCGCCTCGGGCGAGTTGATCGGTGCGCACGGCATGTCGGAGCCCGACAGCGGCTCGGACGCGTTCAGCCTCAAGACCCGGGCCGAGCGGGTCGACGGCGGCTACCGGCTCGACGGCCGCAAGTCCTACATCGGCATGTCCCCGAAGGCCGGGCTGTGCCTGGTGTTCGCCTCGACCGACCCGGAGGCGGGGCGGTGGGGGCTGTCGGCCTTCCTGGTGGAGAGCGGCTTCGAGGGCTACTCGGCGCCGCCGCTGCGCTCCAAGATGGGCCTGAGAACCAACCCGCTGGGTGACGTCGTGCTGCGCGATTGCTTCGTCCCGGAGGCCAACCGTCTCGGCCCCGAGGGGAGCGGGGCGAGCATCTTCACGCACGCGATGGACTGGGAGAGGAGCTTCATCTTCGCGAGCCACGTCGGGTCGATGGCGCGCCAGCTCGACGATGCGATCGGCTACGCCCGGGAGCGTCGGCAGTCGGGCCGTCCGATCGGGTCGTTCCAGTCGGTCTCGAACCGCATCGCGGAGATGAAGCTACGCCTGGAGACGTCGCGCCTGCTGCTCTACCAGCTCGCGTGGATCAAGCAGCAGGGGCGCACGGCCTGGATGGAGGCGGCGTTGACCAAGCTGCACCTCGGCGAGTCGTTCGTCGCCAACAGCCTCGATGCGATCCGCGTCCACGGAGCCCGGGGCTACCTGTCGGAGTTCGAGGTCGAGCGCGACCTGCGCGATTCCGTCGGCGGGGTGATCTACTCGGGTACCTCGGACATCCAGCGCAACATCATCGCCCGCGTGCTGGGGCTGTGAGCCGCTCGTGGACCGGCCGAACGCAGAGATCGCGCGCCACACGCTGAACTACGGGTTCGGCTTCGTGGTCGGCGGCATCGCGCGGTTGGTGCTGGTCCCGGTGATCGCGCGCACGTTGACCGCCGACGAGTACGGCGTGTACGCGTTGCTGCTGGCGGCGACGGCGTTCCTGCAGATCGTGTTCGAGGTCGGGTTCGTCGAGACGTTGATCCGGTTCCACCACGAGCGTCCGGAGCCCGAGGAGCGCCGAAGGCTGCGGGCGCGCGTCTTCGCGTTCGTTCCCCTGTTCGACGGCACGCTCGCGCTGCCGCTGATACTGCTGCGAGAGCGACTGTCGTGGCTGCTGTTCGGGACCTCCGAGCACGGCACGCTGGTCGCGATCGCGGTGGCGACCGCGTCGATGGCCACGCTGCTCCAGCTCTACCTCGGACACGTCCGGGCCGAGGACCGGTCGGGCCACTTCGTGGTCGTCATGGCGCTGCGTGGCGGCGTCGCGCTCACCGTCACCCTGGCCCTGGTGTTCGTCTGGGATCTCGGGATCGCCGGCTTCCTGCTCGGACAGCTCGCCGCCCCGGTGGTCGTCACCTCGCTGGTGGCTCCGCGTCTGCTCGCCCGCACCGGCCTCGATCTCGGTCCGGTCCGCGAGCAGCTCGGTCCGCTCGTCCGGTTCGGCCTGCCGTTGATGCCGTCGGCGCTCGGCATGTGGGGTCTGAGCTACCTCGACGCCTATCTGCTGCGCGCCTTCGCGGACCTCGAGTCGGTCGGCGTGTACCGCTTCGCCGCCGAGGTCTGCATGCCGCTGTCGCTGGTGCTGACGTCGTTCCTGATGGCCTGGCCGTCGTACGCGTTCGCGCGGGCGCGCGAGGCCGCCGGGGCCGAGCATCTGGCGCTCGTGTTCCGGTACGCGTTCGTCGGTCTCGCGACGGTGGCGCTCGCGACCGCGGCGCTGCGCGGCGAGATCCTGACGGTGCTCGGGGCGACGACGTTCCTGGGGACCGCCTCGGTGGTGCCGTTGTGGGCGCTCGCGACCTGCCTCTACGGGGCGGCGCAGGTGTTCGGGACCGGCCTCCAGGTGGCGGGCGACACCCGCCGATTGCCGCTGTACGTGCTCGCCGCCATCGCCCTGAACGCGGCGCTCGCGGTGGTCGTGATCCCGGTGGCCGGAGCGGTCGGTCTGGCGGTGGTCAAGGTGGTGACGCTGGCGGCGCTCGCATTGCTCGTGCTGGTCGAGTCGAACCGGCAGTTCCGCATCCCCTTCCCGCTCGTCCAGCTCGGAGCGACGCTCGTCGCCGGCGGCGTGGTGTTGCGGCTGACCGACGCCTACGGGGAGATGTCGCTGGTCGCCGGTACCCTCGCCCGGGCCGCCACCTTGCTCGTATTCCCGGTGCTGCTGGTGCTGCTTCGGGTCGTGACCCCGACGGAGCTAAGATCGTTGCCCGCACTCGTGCGAGAGCTGCTGACGCCGGCGGGCTCCGACCGTTGAGCCCGCCCGCCGCTCGCACCGGGGCCGTCGTCGAGGTTGGTCTGTGAGAGCTCTGGACATCGCGATGGTGGCGGCCTGCCCGTTCCCGGCCAACCGGGGCACTCCGAGCCGGATCAGCGGCATGGCGGAGGCGCTCGCGCGGCGGGGACACCGCATCGACGTCGTCACCTACCATTTCGGGCTCGACGTCGCCACGCACGGCTTCGAGATCCACCGGACGCCGTGGGTGCCCTACCGCTACCTCGGTCCGGGTCCGACCGTCACCAAGCTCGCCCTGCTCGACCCACTCCTGCTCGGCCGGCTGTTCGGCGTGCTGCGCCAGCGTCCGTTCGATCTGATCCACGCGCATCACTTCGAGGGCGCCCTGGTCGCCTACGCGGCGCGCGCCCTCACCGGCCTCCGGGTCGTCTACGACGCCCACACCACGCTCGACAGCGAGCTCGGCACCTACCGTTTCCCGGCGCACCGGAGGTTGTCGCGACTGCTCGACCGCAAGGTGCCCGAGTGGGCCGACCACACCATCGGTGTCTCCGAGACCCTGAAGGAGGAGCTGCTCGGCCACGGCCTGCCGGAGGAGCGAGTCGACGTCGTCGCCACCGGTGCGAACCTCTCCCAGATGGTCAGCGGTGGCGGCCCGGCGATCCGGAAAGAGTACGGGCTCGACGGCCGTCCGGTCGTCATGTACACGGGGGCGCTCGACGCCTTCCAGCAGGTGGAGCTGCTGATCGATGCGATGGTGACCGTGGCGCGCGAGGAGCCGGACGCGGTGCTGGTGCTGGTGGTCGGGATCGATCGACCCGAGATCCGTGCCCGGTGCGTCGAGCGCGGCATCTCGGACCGGGTGCGGATCGCCGTGGAGCCGGTGTTCGAGCGCGTGCCAGCCTACCTGGCGGCTGCCGACGTCGCCGTGCTGCCCCGGACGGAGTGCTCCGGGATCCCACAGAAGCTGGTGAACTACATGGCGTCCGGCAAGGCGATCGTGAGCTTCGCCGGCTCGGCGAAGCTGCTGGTCGACGAGGACAACGGCCTGGTGGTCCCGAACGGCGACGTCGGCTCGATGGCGGCGTCCATCGTCCGGCTGTTGCGCGATCCATCGCTACGGGCCCGGCTCGGGGAGCGGGCGGCGGAGACCGTGGCCGGTCGCTACGACTGGGACGATCTGGCCCGACGGCTCGAGGCGATCTACGCCCGACTGGTGGGGTGAACCGACCGTGAGCTCTCCCTCCGAATCCGCTGCGGGTCCGACGGTCGGAGCCGTGGTCGTCAACCACGACGGTGGTGAGGCGCTGCTGCGGTGCGTGCGTCAGGTGCGCGGGCAGACCCGACCGGCCGAAGCCGTCGTGGTGGTCGACAGCGGCTCCACCGACGGGAGCCCCGATCGGGTCCGCGCCGAGTTCCCCGACGTCGACGTGGTCGAGCTCGGCGACAATCTCGGGCCGTCGGCGTCGCGCAATCTCGGCCTGCGGCACCTCGAAACCGACCTCGTGCTGTGCGTGGACGCCGACACCTACCTGGAGCCGGACGCGCTGGAGTGCCTGCGTCGCGCCCACGTGGATCGAGGGGCGACGATCGTCTGTCCGCGGGTGGTGCTGCTGCCCGAGGATCGGACCGTGCAGTGCGACGGTGCCGGCGTCCATTTCCTCGGCACGATCGCGCTGCGCCACGCCTTCCGGCCCCGGGCGGAGCTGTCCGAGGAGACGGCGCGCGATTGGGTCGGGGGCTGCATCACCACCTGCCTGCTGGTCGACCGTCGCGCGGCACTGGCGGCGGGCGGTTTCGAGGAGATCTATTTCTTCTACTTCGAGGATCTCGAGTTCAGCCTCAAGATGCGGGCGCGAGGTCACCGGGTGTTCTGCGAGCCGTCGGCGTTGGTCTGGCACGAGAGAGGCGCGGGGACCCCCGGGCTTTCGTACCGTCCGTCGATCGGCTATCCGGCGCGGCGCGCCCACCTGTCGATGCGGAATCGGTGGCTCACCATCCTCACCTATTACCGTGTCCGGACGCTGGCGGTGCTGCTGCCGGCGCTGGTCGTCTACGAGGGGGCGACGCTCGGCATCGCGGCGCTCCGGGGCTGGCTCCCGCACTGGGCCCGGGCCTGGGGATGGCTGCTCCGCCACCGACGCGAGGTCGCGGTACGTCGGCGACGGGCGCAGTTCAGCCGCGCCGTTCCCGATCGAGAGCTGCTGGAAGGCGGCCCGCTGCCGATCGCGCCCGGCTTCGCCCGCTCGGCTCCCGAGCGTGTCCTGCTCGCCGCGCTGCAGGCGGGGTTCGACCTTTACTGGGCCGTCGCGCGGCGGTGGATCGGATGACGCCTGCGCGCTGCACGCCGGGCGCGAGGGAAGCGCGTCGGTTAGCATGGCGGTCGACGGAGCGGCGCCGTCCGATCGCGAGCCGACCTCGATGCGGCGAGGGGGCCGGGGGCGATCGGCGTGTTCGAGGAGCCGGCTCGGGTCGAGCGTCCGACCGGCCCGTGGGCAGGGGAACGGATCGATGAGCACCCGACCCTCTTCCGAACCGTCCGACGTGCGCGGGCGTCCACCGTGGTGGTTCCCGATCGCCCTGCTCGGGCTCTACCTGGTCGCGGTCGCGCCGCGGCTGACGGCAGTCGACTTCGACGCACCCGACCTGACCTACGGTGACGAACGTCGAACCCTGCTGCTCGCCGAGCAGCTCCTCACCCAACCCGATCCGAAGATCCCGTCGTTGAGCAAGCCGCCCGGGACGGCGCGGTTCTGTGCCCTCGTGTTCCGTCCGTACTACCGGTTCGCGAGCGAGCTGTACGGATGGGAGAGCCTCGACGACGTCCACTGGTGGCGCGTGCGTCACTACTGGCGCACGGTGAACGCCATCGTCAGCGGGCTGCTGGTGCTGGTGGTCGGAGGGCTCGGCGCGGCGGCCTTCCACTGGCGGGTGGGGCTGCTGGCCGCGACCCTGGTGGCGACGTCGCGCCTGGCGGCGATCTGGAGCTCGGTGCTCAAGGAGGAAGGGCTCACCGCGCTGGTCGTCTCGATCGCGCTCGTCGCCGGATGGAAGATCCTGTCGGCGCGACGCCGCCGTCTGCCCTGGGTCCTGCTGGCCGGCGTGGCCACCGGAGCCGGACTCGCCTGCAAGCCGACCGCGGCGCCGCTTCTGGTCGTGATGCCGGCCGTGATCGTCCTCGCTTCCGACGCCGAACGGGGTCGATGGCTGCGCACGCGCCTGCTGCACCTGGTCGTCTTCGGCCTCGTGGCCGGCGCCGTCCTGGTGGCGATCGTGCCGGAGGTGCTGACCGAATGGACCCGCTTCACCCACACCGTCCAGTCGCCGGTCCTCAACCCTCTGGCCTCGAAGGAGCGACTGGCCGAGCGCTCCCTGCCGGGGCTCCTGCGGCTGGGATGGAAGGCGTGGAGCGGGACCTTCCACGCCGGAGTCCAGAAGCCGGTGCTCGGTCCGGTGTACCCGTTCTACTTCTTCGCGCTGCTGACGGCCATCGTCGCGGGCGCTCCGCTGGTCGCCTGGCGAAGGCGCGACCGGTTCCTCGGCGCGCTGTGGCTGTTCGTCGTCCTGCTGTGGGCCGCCGTCACCTACCAGTGGTTCTTCGGTCAGGCCTACCGTCACTATTTCATGGCCGGGCTCGGACCGCTGTTCCTGATCGCGGCATCGGGGCTCGACGGCCTCGCCGGAATGCTGTCCCGGTGGCTTCGTGGGCGCCCCGGGCCCACCGTCGTGCTGCTGCTGATCGTCGGCTGGCCGATCGGGCAGTCCTATCGGTCGGCGCTGGCGTGGCTCGAGTACTTCCCGAGCACCGAGTCGTCGTCGGGGGCGGCCAAGGAGATCCGGCTCGCGCCGGTGCGGAGCTTCCGGCCGGGGGGGCGTTTGTTCCTTCCGGTCGACAGCACGACGACCGAGAGCGTGGCGCCCGGGCGCTGGTCGGATGCCTTCCGGGCGCGACGCGAGTTCCGCTCGAGCCTCGGAGTCGACGACCTGCGTCGGCTCGGCTTCGACCTCGCCGTACAGGGAGACAAGACGCTCCCGAGTACGACCCGACGGCACGTCCGCGAGCTGCGCGAGCAGGGAGTCGAACCCCGGCTGGTCGTGCCGCGCACGTCGTTCTATCGCGAGACTCTCGCCTACCTGCCGATCGCCGAGCCCGACGAGCCGTCGTTCGGCGTGTCGCTCTACCTGCGGACGCCGGACGTCGGCGACTGGGCCGGGGTCGAGGCCGACGTGCCGCTGGTCCACGACGTCGGGCGACCGTTGCACGTCGAGGCTCGTCTGTCGCACCACGACTGGCAGGACCACGGACGACCGTACCGATGGCAGCTCCTGGCCGACCGCGAGGTGGTGTGGGAATCCGGCGCGACGAGCGTCTGGCACGCCGATCCGCCGTTCGGGCCGACCGTGATCGACGCCGTCGTCCACGTCGAGCCCGGGGCGAGCCTGACCGTTCGCACGCTGCGGGCCGGGGCCCCCCGGCGACTGCCGCGCGGGGGCGGGCCGCGTTCGTCGAGCCTCAAGATCGACGCGCTCCGCGTCACCGACGTCAAGAGTGGCGAGCGCGTCTTGTTGCCGTGGCGCTACGGCGGGCGCCGAGGAGGACCCGGTCCGGCGCTCTATGCGCAGCGCCAGGACTGGTTCGGTGACCCGGCGCCGGCTGCGCTCGTCGATACGGGCTTCGAGCGTACCGACACGCTGGTGACGGCCTGGCGCCCGGGGCGCGAGATCGACCCCCCCGAGCGAGAGCCCTGGCACCTGGCGGTCCGACGGGCCTCGTCGATCGAGCGGGTCGCCGGCGCCGGAGTCCGCGGCAGCGCCGGGCTCCGGCTCGCCCTCGGACTACCGGCCCCCGAGGGGGCGAGGCTGCGGGTGATGCAGCCGGTAGTGCAGCCATCGGCCCCGGGGATCGACGTGCTCCGGCTGCGCTACCGGGCCGTCGCCCTCGAGCCGGGCGAAGGCGGCGTGAGGTTGAGGGTCGGAGCGCTCGGCCTCAGCTTGAGCGGCGTGGAGATCGGCTCGGCCTTCGTCGAGCGCTCGCTCATCGCCGACGACGGAGCGTGGCATACTTTGGAGCTGCTGCTGGGAGAACGGTGGCGCGAGCGGCGAACGCGGGTCGATCTGATCGACTTCCTGGAGCTGACGATCGAGGTCCGGGCCGGCCCCGGCGCGACCTTCGAGGTCGTGATCGACGACGTCGAGACGCTCACCGTCCGAGCGTCGTCCTGAGTGCGCGGATCAGGGTGGAGCACGACGCTCCGCTCGCTCGCCTCAAAGCCCGGTCCCGGCGACGAGGTGCAACGGGTGGATCCGGGCCTCGACTCACGGCCGGCGCCCTCCCCGTATCGAACGCGACGGTGAGGCGAGATCCGTTCGATGAGACCCGGATGCGCAGCTCGTGCGTCGACCGACCCCGGTCCCGCCGGGAGGACCGCCGGGGCGCCATCGATCGGCAGAGCGTATCGGTCATCCGCGGTTTCCCCCCTTCGGAGCGGGGTCCACTGGCCCCTCCGATTCGCTCGACGGCCCGGCGGGCGGTTTCGCCTCCAGCTCGAAGCCGTAATGGGCTTCGAGGTACTCGACCAGTACCTCGGCGAGCTGTCGGGCGTAGGTGCGTCGGTGCGCCTCGCCCTCGCGCACCCGGTGCTTCGGGTGCTCGAGCTGGATGCCGTCGATCCTCCCGCCGCGGTACGCTCCGTGGCGGAGCGTGCTGTAGCCGCCGCTGAAGTAGGACGCGGTGCCCGGGCCGGGGTCCGACGGGCTCGGGACCGAGCGGTAGCCGCGCGCTTCGAGCAGCGCGCCGAGGCTCGTCGGGCCGCGAAGCAGCTCCGACGTCGACAGCGGGCTCCGCCCGGCCAGAGCCCGCATCGAGTGGCGACGGCCCAGGCGATCCAGCCGACGGTCGGAGCGGTTCAGCTCGGCCTCGGTCACCAGATAGCCGAGCTCGATCCAGGGCGTGCGGTGGCCGTGTCCGTGGACGTCGAGATACAGACCCGCACCCCACGATGCGGCCACGTGCCCGCGGGCCGTCTCGATGAAGCCGTGGTACTCGCGCCACGCGCGACGGGAGCTCGGGTGCTGCGCAGCCTCCTCCTCGTCGCGGTTGGGATCGAGCTTGACGCGCGCCAGCCGGCTGATCACCACGTGAGGAGCGCGGCCGGTGAGCTCGGCGAGAGCGTCGGCGACGCGACGGGTGAGGTCCTGGGTGTCCGAGTCCCCGATCGGATACCCCCGGGTCCGATCGGGAACCTCCGCGGGCTCCAGGAGCCCTCCGTGCGGCGCGCTGAGGATGAGCGGCAGGCTCCCGACCCGGTACTCGACGTACCGCTCCTCGCCCCAGTGGACCTGTCCGGCCCGTAGCGGCCCGAGGTCGGTGGAGGCTCTCTCGGGGTTGGCGCCGGAGTCGGCCAGGAGGCACCCGACGGGACCGAGCAGGACGAGGACGCCGACGGCGGCGAGTACGGCCCTCGAGATCAGGGGGCGACTCATGGGATGCGAGCTCCGAGCTGGACCTCCGACGGCTCCGGGTCCGGCCGGAGGAGGTGGGAGAAATAGGGGAGGACCTCGGTGAACAATCGACCGCGCTCTCCCCACAGGCGGTTGCGGTGGTCGCCGTTGTAGATCTCCATCGTGTGCGGAACGCCGCGCTCGGACAGCTCGGCGGAGAACGACCGGGCGGTGACCGGGATGTGGGGGTACTCGTCGCGGTCGCCGGCATCGAAGCGCAGCCCCCGCAGTCGTGCCGGCTGCCGGAGGTAGGCGTCGATGCGATGGACGAGCAGATTGGCCTCCCAGCGACGGTGCGCCGGTTGGCTCGGGACCAGCGTGCCGTCCTGCATCTCGAACGGATAGTCGGCGTAGAGAGGCGGGCGAGTCGGATTGGGAGAGAAGGCCTGGCTGATGCCGACGAACGCCGCGACGTAGAAGCTGGTGCCGAAGTGCTCGGTCGGATCGTCCACCGTCGCGAGCAGCTCGAAGGCTTCGTTCTGAGAGGACATGTCGGCACCCCATCCGAGGAGACTCGGGCTCAGGCCGTACACGACGCCGAAGACGTCGGGCCGCTCGAGCCCGAGCCGGATCGCACCGTGGCCGCCCATCGAATGACCCATGACGCCGCGGCTGTCGGCACGGGGCAGGGTACGGTAGCTCCGATCGACGAACTGGACGAGCTCCTCCGCCACGAAGTCGGTCCACCTCCCCTTGACCGGGGAGTTGGTGTAGTGGCAACCGAAGAACGGCGTACGGGCGTCGGGCATGACGAGGATCATCTCCTGCAGCCTGCCGTCGGCGATGCCCTGGTCCATCAGGCGCGGCAACGAGCCGTGGTCCCGTTCGCCGGGATCCCACGGCACGGTCCACACGGTCGGGGGATCGGTGATGCCGTGCAGCACGTACAGCACGGGGTAGCGCCGCCGGGGCTCCCGATCGTAGCCCGGCGGCAGGTAGATCAGGGTCTCCCGATCGGGCGAGAACCCGAGGAGGTTGCCCTCGAGGGAGGTACCGTGGACCTCGACGGTGACGAGCCGGCCGCGCTCCTCGCGCGCGACGACACACGACACCACGGCCGACAGGAGGGCGAACAGCGTCAGCGAACCGATGCGGTGACCACGCATGAGCTCCTCCTACGGCCGCGTCGTCGCGGCGTGACGGAGCCAGACGAAGCGGCGCGCCTCGTCGGTGTCGTAGTCGTAGATCTCCGTGCCCAGGTAGTAGGGAGGCGAGTCCTTGAGGTGGAGCCGGAGCACCTTCGAGCTGGCCGGGCCGTACCATCCCGGGGTCTCCACGACCCAGGCGTCGTGCTCGGTGCCGGAGCCGTCGGTGAGCTGGGTCCGGCCGATCACCCGTCCGTAGCTCGACTGGGAGATCGGATTCGCCTGTGGGCTGTAGTACGGATCGAGCCGGATCTTCTGCCCCTCCTCCAGGTCCATCGACGCCATGACCCAGGAGCCGGGTCCGAACCCCCGGGCGGCGGTCGGAAGCTGCTGGGCCCGTACGGTCTGCTCGGCGGTGTCGACCTGGCTCAGCAGGAGCTCCCGGTCGGTGGCTCGGGCGAGGTAGTAGTCCTTGGCCGCTCCGGGCACCGGGCCGATCTCGAACCGTACGGTCAGGTCATCCAGAGCGGCGATCTGGAACAGGCCGCGCATGTTGGTGTCGGAGTACTGGGCGTCGCCGGAGTCGATCATGGTGAGCGCGACGGCCCGGGTCCCGTCCCACCCGACCTCCTCGGCATGGACGATGACCCGATCCTGTCGCTTCTCTCCCTGACCGGGCCCCGACGCCTGGGTGTACTCTCGATCGTAGACGGCGCGGAACGGACCGAACCCCTGCAGCGTGACGCTCCCCGGGGCGGTGGCGGGCCAGCTCGGAGCATCGGCGTAGACTCGTTTCCGGGGATGCGGCTCGCGGGCGTCCGGGTCCTGGGCAGAGGTCGGCCCGGGGGTGCAGGCGAGCGTGAGCAGCAGCAGGGCAGCCCCGGCCGGAAGCGGCCGCAGGCGAGCGAAGCGACGTCGATCCATGAGTTTTCCTCCCGTCGTGTGTGAGGCCGACCGGGTCCGGGGCCGGGGCGGGCCCCGGGTGCCGAGCACCTCCTGGAACCTCGGTCCGCGGAGGCGCGTAGTGCGTATGGAGGGAGTGTCCCGTCCCGGTCGCCGGAAGACCTGACCGGGCGGTGAAATGGGGGTGACCAGCAGGTGACGACGCCGCGGTGGGGCTCCGAGGGACCGGAATCGACCGACCTGCCGAGACCGCGAGCCGAGGCTGCGTCCCGGCTGTGGCGGGAGGGCTTCGCCGTCGGGGAGTGGCGCGTCGAGCCGCGCCGCCACTGCATCCGCGCCGGCGATGTCGAGCGGCGCCTCGACCCGCGCCTCGTGAGCGTCCTGGTCACCCTGGCTGCGACCCCGGGAGAGGTGGTGACGCGGGACGAGCTCCTGGAAACCGTGTGGCAGGGCACCTTCGTCACCGAAAATTCACTGTCACAGGCGATCTCTCGGCTGCGGCGCGCGCTCGGCGACGACCCGCGGTCGCCGCGCTTCGTCGAAACGGTCAGCCGCTCGGGCTACCGCCTGATCGCGGCGGTCGAGTCCGGAGCTCCCGCCTCGACCGCC